>JAGWFQ010000074.1:0-53272 GCA_025215515.1 Schistosoma japonicum
TGCATTGGTTATAAAGTCTGTTGTAGAAATGTCTGCTACGATATCATAAGATGTACTAAAATCCAACGGTATGGATGTTGAAACGGTATGTGAATTAGACGTAACCTGAAGTTGTTAAGGTTTAGAGTTATAAATATTATTATTAATCTGAGATGAGAATGTTGTTGAAGAACTTACAGTAAATACTGGAATCGGAAGCGAAATGATTGTAGTCTGGTTAGGGATACTAGCTAAGAGTGGGACATCGTTAGTCAAACTGTTTGTAGTTGTTCGACTCATATTATCATCTGTAGAGCATAAAAGTTGCATGGAATTTTTTTCGGTACAATGTGATATCGATGACTGATTGCTTGAGAACCTCATAAGGTGTCATAGGATCGCGATTAATTAGCACTTCCCGTAATTGATCAGCAATTTCATCAGGTTGTAGTGTGCTGACGTACTCACATTTTACGTCCTTAGATGTAATGTTGCGCAGGAAGAAAATACTGCTCTAGCCGTGAGAACCAAAGAACTAGATCATGCGACGTATAAGGCAGGATAGGAATAACTAGACGGAGAGACATACTAACATGTATGAAACGCAATAATAAGTACCAAAATGAATTGGCTAAAAATAAATGAACTCACCCGGTCCATTAAGAATTGATGCAGGGTGTGATACATATAATCCAATTTTGTAGCATGATTATAAGATATATATCCACAAACTGCATAAAATAAACGTTCCAGCTATGAATACTCAGTGCATATTAAATAATTGGGATCACTAATTTAATAAAGTCAACTGACTACCGGTAACGTTATGTTTATTGATAAGCCATATGTGATTTATCTTAGGCTACGTGTCCGATCGACTGTTCGGTATATGAATTGTTAATGCTTATTAATATTGGATTACGATAGTACTATGTTTAGTAGTAATATAATTCCAAATTATATATAAGTCACCATATATCCAAATGACTAAAACACATCCACAAGAAATCGGGTGAGTGTATGTATAAAAAGGCAGTAAGGATGAATTTACAAGAATTATATTTGATCACAGAAAGTCTAACAAGCACAAAATCAAAACCAGCGACGAAAGTTAACAATATCAGTTTACGTGTTCAATCATGCTACATCCTCCAAACCACAAAATAATAGATGTACGACCAGTAAAATCCGATAGTATGTTCGGGGACGAGGCTAATAGAAATTGTTACATCACCCTTCCCCTAGAACATAAATATTTATATAAAAGAGTGTCTGTGTTGAATTATCCTAGAAAACAATCATGATAAAAAAACAATGCGATGATAATGGAATCAATGTATGATAATAAAATAACAATTCTAATGAGATCAAATAAATGCACATATAGCACATATCGCAATAGAGACTGATCAATTTCAGTCCATAACAAATCAACAGGAAGATCCAAATACATTCTAAATATATACATACCCGATGCACAAGTACTGTTATCTTGACTGAGTAGCCTAGTGGTGGACGCAGTGATATTTGGCACGAAACGAACTGAATTCCAGTCCCATTGTGAATATCAACATTGGTGTATGCAGGTGCATCCAGTCATCAAGTCTCAAATAGGATAGAATGCGTGTCTAGGATCAGATGGGATGATTTTCAGATCCTAGACGTCGTCTAATATATCAGTCAACTTGCCAGCTAAAACTGGACCACCATCCATAAAGATATCGGTAGACAACCCACCAGTTCCTGCATCTTTCCCTCGCTTCAAGTTACTTTTGACCTTTTCGACCTCACTGAGAAGTGGGGGACCTGTGTCATATTTCCATTCAGGTTGTTTGGGGATATTAGGTAAGCTAATAGTAGCTGGCGGCCAGTTGAACTGTTCCTGAAAGTGTTCCGCTCATATTTCTAATCTTCTAGACTGACAGTGAGTCATGGACCCGTCTTTTTCCGAGATAATTTCACTCACCGCCGATTTCTTAATACCAGTGTCCTTGATAAGTTGGGACAGCTGTCTACTATTTCCCGACGCCGCCTATGCTTCCATCGCTTTTGCTTTTGTTGCCCACCAATGTTCACGGTCCTTACGTAGACTCTTTGTTAGTCTACGTTTCAATTGTCGTCGCTCTTCATTATCCGAGCTTGCTGGAATAAGTTTTTGAGCCTCCATCAGTTCACTAGAAGTTACAGAGATCCAATGATCTTTTATAACCTTTGGATTGAAGTTAGGTGCAGATAACGCTACTGCGTTTACATCTGCTTTAAAATCATCCGAAGCTATTTCGGGGTGAATCTGTTGGTTGTGGGCAACTAAATGCTTAGCCAAGCCATTTCTAAATGCAATCTTGGCATTTTCAGTCTCGAATTGATATCTAAGATGTCTGCCTGATGTGACCTTTCTGCAACCAGCAAAACATATAGAGATATGTGCTCTCACGAGGGCGTAGTCAGAATCTAAACACGTGCCCCAGAAAAAGCGGAAGTCCTCTATACAGCTTTTCCAACGATAGCTGATGCTAATGTGGTCAATTTGCGTCCATCGTTGTGTAGATGACGGAGGTCACCAGGTCAAACGATGTCTCTCTTTATGTTTAAAGTTTGTACTTTACTTACTTACGCCTGTTACCCCCTCTCGGAGGAGCATAGGCCACTCACCAGTATTCTCCATTCAACTCTGTTCTGGGTAATCCTTTCCAGCTTTTTCCAGTTGCTGTTCATCCTTTTAATGTCTGCTTCCAACTTTCGACACAGTGTGTTCTTTGGCCTTCCTATTTTCCGTTTTCCAACAGGGTTCCAAGTTAGTGCTTGTCTCGTGATGCAGTCAGATGATTACTGCAATGTATATCCTATCCATTTCCAACGTCTTTTCCTGATTTCCTCTTCAGCTGGAAGTTGGTTTGTTCTCTCCCACAGTAGGCTGTTGCTGATGGTCTCCGGCCAACAGACATTCAGTATCTTGCGTAGATAGTTGTTTATAAATACATGTACCCTCCTGAGGATCTTTGCAGTAGTTCTCCATTCCTTATAATGGTGTTTCTTGCGGCCCAGAGCCTCTTGACAAGTTGAAGTTAGTGCCTCTTTGATTCCTTTCCAGTTATCTTCCACAGTGGTTTCTTCCTCCTTCAGTAGATCTCGTAAGACTTATAACCTGTTGTTGAGAGCTTTTTGAATTCCTGAAGCTGGTCAGTATCTAGAGAAAAGGTTGTATTGAACCGTCGAGATACTGTTATTCCAGTTATCCATTGCTTCTTTAGCTTCAGTTTCATTTTGGCAACCACTAGGTGGTGATATAAAGCTATACAAGCTCTTCTCCTGTTTCTCACATCTCCAATTGATCTTCTGAATTTTTTATTGATGCATATATGATCGATTTGATTTTCTGTAGCATGATCCGGTGAGACCCATGTAACCTTGTGTATGCGTTTGTGGGGGAATATTGTACCACCTATAACTATTTTGTTGAAAGCGCAAAGATTTGTAAATCTTTCACCATTCTCATTTCTTTCTCCCAGTCCCTATTGTCCCGTGATGTCTTCGTATCCGGTGTTGTCCATTCCGACTTTGGCGTCTAGGTTCCCCATTATTATTGTCAGATCCTTTCTTGGACACTTCGCTATAATTGGCTGCAGCCTATCATAAAACTGATCTTTGTCCTCGTCATTCCCATCGTTGGTGGGTGCATAACATTCGATAATGTTCATTGTAATCCCCATCTTCATTGTCTCGAAAGATGCATTGATGATCCTGGGTCCATGTGGTTCTCATCCTACAAGTGGATTGCGCGCTTTTTTGGACAGCATCAAAGCGAGTCCTTGGGTGTGTGCGGCATTTTCCTCTTCGTGCCCGGAGTATAGTAGCACCTCTCCCGTAGCTAATGTTTTCTGTCCAGTTTGAGTCCAATGCGTTTCGCTGATCCCGAGCACAGTCAAGTTGTATCTCTTCATTTCTGCCGCTATCTGATTGATCTTCCCGGTCTCCCACATTGTCCGAACATTCCATGTACCTATAAAAATTTTCGCTCTGGTCGTTAGAAAGGGAGGTCATCGGCCTCATGACTTCCGAAGAATCTCGGCTTTCATCATGAAGCGTCTTATAGATTCCTTCCACTCCCAGGGCAGAGTTTAAATAGTTAAGTTTGTTAATTCTGGTTAGCGTTTGTTTTTAACAAGCTTGTGTATTACGGGATAGGGGTGCTATCTCTATGCCCAACCCTCCTCCTTTACCCGGGCTTGGGACCGGCAGCAACCCTAGAACAGCTGCGGGCGGAGTTAAAGTTTGCAGTAGCTAAAAATAAACGGTGGTCTGAACAATAATTGGATCAGACTTTCTCCGTTATCCGTTCTCTTGGCCGAGTCATCCACCTAAGTGTTTGTCAGTCTGATTAAGCCCACCGACTTGGATATTTAAATCCCTTGCTATAATAACTATGTCTGAGCGCCTAGCTTTCTGAAGGAGACTAGAAAACTTCATATAGAACTTGTCTTCCGGTTCGTCTGTGCTGCAGTCAGCAAGAGCATGAGCAGAGACGACTAAAAGACATCGGCGTGTGTCCCTATCTTTCCGAGTTTGTACTGTGCCATTTAGACGGAAAGCACATAAACGACTGTCTACAGGGATCCATTCGAGAAGTGCCTGTTATACCCGTGAACTTAGTGCTATACTTACACCAGCAAGACTACATGAACCTGCTGTGGGGTCTCCAGATAAAACGAAGAGAGGATTGTACTGTTCCGCCACATTGATTAAGTGAGGTCAAATGGATGACTATGCTGGGGTCCTGTATACGTGTTTTGGAGACACAGCATGCATCAACTGCACATAGGATCCTGGCGTGGTCATTCTATTGACCTCACCTAGTCAATGTGAAGAACCTTCGTGACACACTTCGTTTATCTTGCGTCTTGACAGCAACTTCACGTGGGCTAGCCGGTGTAGGTATTTCATTAAGAATGAGAGCAGAACAAGTATTCTCGAATGGATTCCTGTCAAAAGTCACCTATGTGCCGTTGGACTAAATGATTCAGTAAGAACTCGGAAAGATAGGAACATACGCCGTTGTCTTTCCGTTGTTTCTATCTACGCTCCCACTAACTGCAGCCCGGATGAAGTGAAAAATGAATTTTTACAGAAAATTTTCTGAACTTCATATTGCCAAGCACTCATATTTGGTACTCATGGCGGGTGGTTTTAACGGCCAATTAGGTAGCTTAAATCAGTCTAAAAGACATTTAGGTGAATGCTTATGTTCCAGCTTAGAGAACGGATAACAGTGACCAACTACAACTTTGCCCAGATAATTGTTTATTTCTAGCAAACACGAACTTTAAGCATAAGGAACGACATCGTCTAACACAGCAACCTCCTGGCCCTACTCAACGGTGGACTCAAACAGACCATATTACTATTAGTCACCGTCTCGGGGTGTTCGATAGAAGATTGCCAATCCTTTTAGAGTACATGTTTAAATTCTGATCATGCTCTAGTACGAACATGCATTTACTTGCATCTTACTTGAAGGGGTACTCCAGAAGTACATAGATCTTGTTAAGGCTCTTTACCCAAACACTCTTAATCATGTCAGAGCTTATTGCGAACTGTCATCCGAACTTGTAACCTTAAATGGTGTCTATCAAGGCTGCCCACTGTCTCTATTTTTATTTAATTTCATGGTCGATTTACTGTTGGAAATTATACTCTCATAGTTTGACTTTGCAAGAATAGATCTACTAGCAGATCCACTTATTGACTTAGAATATGCTGATGACATGGTCTTGCTTGGCGAAGACGCTGATAAGATGCAAAATCTCTTAACAGCAATAAGCTCCAATGCAGCCATGTTCAGAATGTGTTTCTCCCCTTCTAAATGCAAACTATTGCTCCAGGACTGGTCTTCATCAACACCTGAGCCAAAGATAGGGAGTGAGATAGTTGAGCACATCAACCACTTTACTTATCTTGGAAGTCTGATCAACCTTGATGGGTTGGTCTCTGACGAGGTCTCGGTACGAATTCAAAAAGCTCGCTTGGCTCTTGCCAATTTACGTCACCTATGGCGTAGACGAGATATTCGTCTCTCAACGAAGAGAAAAGTACTGGGCAACAGTTCGCTATATTTTACTGTATGAATGTGAGATACGACCACTAAGGGTAAGCAATACTCGAAGGTTATTAGTTTTTGACTATTGGTGTCTTCGAAATATCGCTCGCGTCAGCTGGGACCACTGAGTAGGTAATAACGAGGTTAAACGACGGGTGTTAGGCAAAGGTGGTAAATCATTCAATGAGGTTGTGAATCTTTATCCACTGTGGTGGGTAGGACATATGTTCGTATGCCCGACCACCGTCTGCCTTGACGCGCGATGTTGGCTAATATAAGAGTAGGATGGAAGAGAGTTAAAGGCGGCCAAACCAAAACATGGCATCAGTTCATGAAATTACTGATTAATGGTTTGAGTCGTGTCGGTAGCTGCAGACTATTTGGGTTGGGTCCTCGCGAATACCGTAATTAGTAACTAGAAACACTGAGTGACATGGTCCAGACTCGGTCACAATGACGCAGATGTATCCACTCATAGTCCTCCCTTAGGTCATGAGCTTCAAATTATTTCATAACTTCCCACGCTTCCTGAATCATATACTATATTTTTACACTCCTTGTTATTATTATTATCATTGAAGTAACTTCTACTTCTCTTAATGTGGTGTTAATCTTGCGGTGCCATAAAGGCAACTTGGACCGATGTACACATGTGCCAGGTTCTGTGTTGATCATACATACCACCGGATGGCTTAAAGTTGACAATAATAGCTCTGAAGTCACTCTTCTACAAACATTTGTGATACGCCTTAGTCATTAGAGTATCTGATCAAGGCTCTTCTAAAACAGGCCGAATCTCCTTGCGAACCTTCATCAGAATCGATGTCACTAAATGTTCTTCAAGGTTGCCTCCTCTTCCCCGTAGACGTCCCTTTAAAGATATCACTTTTTTCATCTAACTCTTCAAGGACTGACTTAAAGTACGTAAATGACAGTTCTGTTTAACAAAGTCGCTTACTAGGTTTTGAGTTTTCTGGTCACCGTAAATAACAATATATAGTCACATGATCAGCACTTTCTTACTAAACGCACTGCTGCTTCGGAATTAGTCTGCATCAACACCTTAGGATGGTTGGCGCGTCATCTTAAGTCTTGTCAGTTCATATGTTTAACGAGTTCCCAATATGAGTTCGAGGAGCTATCCTTACATCCTCAGCATTGTCACCTATGACTTGAAAAATATGTACATCTGTCAACATAGGTCTGTTCTACTTTGTATCTGTAATGTCACCTTTAAGAGTAGAGGTTCATGGGTTGCTAATATTTGGTCATTGGTGTCTTCGAAGCCTTGTTTGCGTATACCAAGGCAACTAAATACGCTATGTTGAGGATAAACGCAGGTCACTGGGTAAAAATAATTAATGGACTTGATGTAATTGTCAATCTTCATCAACTTAACTAGTATGTAATGTGATGTCGTCTGAGCCACATGCAACGCAAGTTGGCAGGGGACAAGAAGGCTTTTTGAATCTGTCAAAATTTCGTCAGATATCTCCGAGATAATTCAACAATGCCTTTACTGCATATGACCAGTCTTTGTGATTATGCAGACCAGTTCTAATGCAGCATTTTATATTTCGGGAATGAGCAGCTGCAACCCAAATCTACTTGCTTTGTTGCTCAGTGTATTCAAAATATTGAATTGTGCCAGCGTCTTCTCTAAACAGGTCAATTTCGTTTGCGTACTCCATGTTGATGAGTGGGTTTTCAGGAAGGTGATCAATCTCTGTAAAGAGTTACGGTACTTGCTGGAGTGGTAGGCAGCCCAAAGGCAGTTGGACTCTTTTATAAACTTTCGTCTGCTATTCTAGTCTTCTGTACCGACAATTTTTTACGCCTGTTTGTAGTAGTAATGTTGTCTACATTTTTTTTCAGTGCCAAACACTGCCCACATACGGTGAGTTCCCGAAGGGTTATTAATTCATTAGGAGTTTCCGAAATCCTCTGATCCATTCCTAGTACATTCAAATTGCTTAAATGGGATCAAACTTCATAGGGGTAAATCTATAAAAACCACAGTCATGTACACAACTGTAACACCAGTAGTCTAAGCTCAACGCTTTTCATTCCATACATATGGGTTCTATGCACATCACTTAGACTCTAGAACAAACCATCTCTTGGTTTGGTCGTAACATCTCATCACCAACCTCAATGGTGTGACTATAAAAATTTTTAAATATGTGATCAATCGACCTTAGGTTTTCCATACTCAAGTGTTTAAAGTTCTTCATTCCGTGTGCTCAGGTTATGGATTATTCAAAATAATTCTTCACAATTATTACCTATAATTACTCTTGACTTAAATACTTGGTATAAATAAATTAATTAATTTGGATGTCTGACATTGACTAAAACTACCTGGTCTAATTTCACAAATCTCAGCATGCAAGATTCTGCTTTTGTAAGTCGTCGATTTTAAGTTGCACGTTTTGTATTAAAAACAAATTCGAGTATGCTTCATTTAGCTTATTCAAAATTATAGCCACTAATTTAGTTTTATTTGGAGTGGATGATATTATTTCTATAATCTGAATAAATTGCTTTATTGACCAAGGATTTTCGTTTTCTACCTACTACATTTTGTAGGTAACAGATTTAAATGCGATATATGACGTCATCGGTCATCTAGAAAACTTTCCAATGTCTATGATTCAGTTACAAGATACCAGGATCGGTCAGCTATTACAGACTATCCGTCATAAAGTTGATCCTCCTCTCCAGAGACGCATCAGACTTATTATTAAAGCATGGCAGAAGCTATTATCCTCTGAATACTCACATCAGTTTGTTATTCCTATAAAGACGTTGGACAAGAGTATACCTACATCACCTAAATCAAATAGAACACTAACTAAAATACTCGCTCAGGACAAGCCCAAGCAATCAACAGATTCTGTAAGTATAATATACCATCTCCAAATGAAGGGCCCTGGTGATGAGAATTCTGTTCGCCTTACAATGCAAAATTATCCAGACTCCTCCCCAGACAAATTGCATAAAGTTAGTTCACTGAAACTCTCTACATATCCAACACAGCAAAACGAAAGCTATATCCCAAATGTTTCTAAACGCCCAAAGTTTGCAGATACAATACTCCCTATCGTGAGTACATCATCAGTTGTTCAAGTTAGTAGTCCAGCTAACCTTGTGAATGGTAGTAAATGCATAGACTTAGAACATAGAGATATCAAATGTCAAGAAGATTCAAATACTTCAGTACCCCAAACAGTAACCGCAATGGCATCACGATTACCCATCCCACAGTCGTTCAAACCCCGAATGACAAATTCAATGCGATTATCGAAAGTAAAATCGACTGCAGAATTAGTGCAAGCTGCAGGCGACTGTATTGATTCCGTAACTGCCGACCGCATACTTACAAATAAAATCAGTAAAGAAGTTGACCCTCTTCCTGTATGTTCTCTTATGCAACCCATAAAATCACACCTAGATCGTACAAATTTCAGCGCCCACTCAAGTTCACGCAGTGTTTCTGCAAGTGCCAATCAAATTTCACATCTTATGTGTAACACATTTTTAGATGTGAAATCCGAAGTATACATGAAGTGTAAAGAAAATCCTACTGGGTACGAAAAAAATCACCGATCATCTGACTCTGACCGAATCGCTATTCCTTCCTTGACTGTATCAGTTATTGAAAATCAAAGTCTTTTGAGCTATAACAGTGAAAATATTTCCGATCAATTATTCCCCAAATATGTAGTTAATGACAGCATACCAATTTCCCAGAAAGTTAAGAAAATGAAGCATAAACGTCATAAAGGCGAAACTAAATTATCAGAAAGTTCTCTAAGATTGCATCCAAAACAACTAAATGGTCATCAACAACGCGAAACGACCCTTCCCCCAGTGACGAATTTCATGGATGACTGGCCTAAATTACCATCTTTGCCGGAAGACATTGATTGGCATAGCCTCGATCGCAGCAGTGTAACTGTCTGTAATAACAATTCTTTTATGATTATAGGGAACAAGTCTCCTGACAAATGTACAGTCGGTACGGAAGTTGAATATGCTTGTATTTTTCCCACTAATTTACACTCTGTCATGCTGGATGGTCAATATCTTCATGTACTTCCGTGGGTTGATATGATTGGTTATAAGCGTCATTTCTTCCCTTCCTGTTCTGATCAGGAGCTGAGTGACCTGACTATAATGCCCGAACCTTGGTGATTCGAATGATTCCGTTAACAAATTTTATTTGTAGTGCCTTCCTACAAGATAAACTATTCTACTCTACTTTTTTCTTTCAAATTGTGACTAGTTTTGATGTCTCCATGTTTCCTCTGGTTTAACATTCGTACGAATGTCATGCAGCATTTATTTCACTTGTCAATAATATGATTTCTAAAGTTCCTAAATGCTAATAACCTTTAGTTCGATATGTTATCTCGATAGCAATTCAGTTATTTGTTCGTATCCCAAACATTACTGGTGCTCTCACCTTCCCCTGTGATTAGAAATTTCACGTTTCGGAAGCCCGATCCCGGCTTTATGAATTTATCTGTTCAATGTGGGCTCATATGATTTTTGTACATAAGTTGATTGTTTGCTTTAAAAGATTTGACAATAAAATAAATATGAAAACTCGGCGACAATAAAAACAATCATTACGAATTTGTTGTTAACTAGTCACTGTATTCATATCGTTATGGTTAGATGTGTTTTAACTGATTACTTTTGAATCGAAATCGCAAAGTAAGCATTGTTGGTTGCAGTCGGAATAAAGTTTCTCTGAAACGAATAAAAGGAAAAACCGGTTTCGTTTTATCTGAGTATTCTGGCGCTTGCAATTGAAATTGCTTCAATCATACACCATTTATAGGAATTGTGTGTACCATTCTTCTTGACAAGTTAATGTTCCCTCTTCATATTACAGTAGCGAATTAGAAGCTGGGTTCCATACAACTCAAGAATATTCATTTTCAATTTATCGTCTCAAACTAACCGTTTATACTGCGGCAAATAGGCCACTTCGATTATTGATTAAGAGTTAGTGACATCCAGTTCCGCTGATATGGCTTAATTTTTTGATATAACTGCCCTTTAAAAGTTAAGTCAGTATTATTTAATACAGTTTTTCAATTTAAGTAGAGGTAAATCGTATCCTTACTTCCACTCCATATATTTCGGGATTTTTATGTGTTTGTCTGCTCCTGTGTTTTGTAAAAATCAATTAGATCATAGCCACGTGGCTTAGTGCTATCATAAGTTTACGTTGATTGGTCACTAGGCGGTGATTAATGTGCTTCCTGTCTAGTCTTTATAGTACTAGTCGGATTCTGCCGACCAAGCTGTAATGAGGCCACTAGTCTGCGCGCGCTGTTGTGATTTAGGGTTCGGTGAAGGTAGTTGGCAGGGAACGCATTTCATGTTGTTTGGCACTCATCAAGAAGGCAAACAGCGTTTTAGGGTAACTGTGTTCCATAAAACATTTGGTCACAAGTAGGGTGGCGGTAACAGTCGCGTACTGAGATTGTGACAAGTGGTCGGTTCTTCCAAGTAGCGTTAGTTCTGTCAAGATTACAGAAACACTATGCTGGCAAATACCAAATATTACACTACCTTCGTTAAGGGTTTCCTTTCGATTACCCTCAATCACGAGTCTGCAGACCACATCTAGGGTGTCGGTCAGTGGTTAGAATCCTTAGTCTCAATAATGGTCTACTTAATTTGGTTTGGTAGCAGTGGTACCACTACTCCCTTAATCTTAAGTGTGGCTCGAATCCATGTACAAATGAATATACGTGGGACATGAGCTTACAAAAATTTCAAACTGTAGCACAGGATCATGGTCTGCTTAGAATTGTTGGTCCGTAATTAGCAATGATTCTCACTAAATTCATAAATGTTTCAGAAATTAAGTCCAAAACGAAATGACGAAAGGAGCTTTCACGTCGCATCAGCTTAAAGGTTAAGGGAATATTAAATAAGGCATCATAACAGGAATATCACAGAGTATGACTGGGAAAAGTTACAAAATAATCGTCGGTTCCTAATAGATAACGACTAATCGGTTCAGAAAGTAAAAAACAGACATCACAGCAGTCAGGTAACACGTGTTCTATGTTCTAATTAAATTAACATTCTCAAAGTGTAACTTCGATGGCTAATTCAAAGAGCCGACCAACTGCAAACGTCATCTTGTAAATTGTAGAAAAAATGCATTATTACACTAACCGACGTCGAAGAAGCCAGTCAATCAGTTACAGCTTAGAAGTAGGTATATCCATAAATCAGTAAAATGTTGCCAAACACCGATCAACACATAGAGAATGATCTGTCGGATTAAACCCCATAAGAGAAGAGGTAGAAACAAAGCTAGCATTTTGTGAAAAATAAAAAATACGTGTTCAATCATGCTACATCCTCCAAACCACAAAATAATAGATGTACGACCAGTAAAATCCGATAGTATGTTCGGGGACGAGGCTAATAGAAATTGTTACATCACCCTTCCCCTAGAACATAAATATTTATATAAAAGAGTGTCTGTGTTGAATTATCCTAGAAAACAATCATGATAAAAAAACAATGCGATGATAATGGAATCAATGTATGATAATAAAATAACAATTCTAATGAGATCAAATAAATGCACATATAGCACATATCGCAATAGAGACTGATCAATTTCAGTCCATAACAAATCAACAGGAAGATCCAAATACATTCTAAATATATATACATACCCGATGCACAAGTACTGTTATCTTGACTGAGTAGCCTAGTGGTGGACGCAGTGATATTTGGCACGAAACGAACTGAATTCCAGTCCCATTGTGAATATCAACATTGGTGTATGCAGGTGCATCCAGTCATCAAGTCTCAAATAGGATAGAATGCGTGTCTAGGATTCCGCTTGTTAATCACAATCCAACTTAAACAAATAAATGTTACGTTTGCGAATATCAAAAATACCACCATGTTAAAAGAGCATGAACTAATATAGAATGTGAGGGTAACTAATTACCGACGTGTTCTACAAATCGATTATGAGCAGAAACATTATAGATCTTTAAAAGAAGGTATAGAAATATAACGATACTGCTTACTAGATTTAGAGTCGCGTAGTTTAACTAACAGTTCATAGATAAATTAATGACATATAAACAGGACGACAAATAAAGCAAATTTCAGTCTCATAGGTCTAATGTGGTGATGGATTAATAATGTAATCATAAGGCTGGGAATGGACATCTCCTTAGCATATCAGGTGGTCAAATAAGAGACAAGTATAATCCAGACGCATGAAAATTGATAACATTTAGATTGTGAAATTAGTTTAAATGATGAACAAAATTTAATAAGATCGTAAAAGTGTAGTTCCATTGATGAATTTAGTCTACGTGAATCATAACAAGAGAATTATACATTTTTACCTATTAGCTCAGTACTAGATGAAATTGTCGTACAACTATCATTACCACCCATATGCGGATACATTGTAGGCGAAAACACACCTTCCTGATCAGTTTTAGGAATATTTAATATAATGACTAGTGTATCTAATGCGTCAGATGGGGACCAACAATTAAGGGCATTGCTAGGTAACATGGTTAAGTTTTGCAGGTTATTCAGCAGAGATCGTCTTAGAATATAGCATTAGAATGCTCAGTATCACTACCACATTAGAAAACACCTTTCTGCATTGGTTATAAAGTCTGTTGTAGAAATGTCTGCTACGATATCATAAGATGTACTAAAATCCAACGGTATGGATGTTGAAACGGTATGTGAATTAGACGTAACCTGAAGTTGTTAAGGTTTAGAGTTATAAATATTATTATTAATCTGAGATGAGAATGTTGTTGAAGAACTTACAGTAAATACTGGAATCGGAAGCGAAATGATTGTAGTCTGGTTAGGGATACTAGCTAAGAGTGGGACATCGTTAGTCAAACTGTTTGTAGTTGTTCGACTCATATTATCATCTGTAGAGCATAAAAGTTGCATGGAATTTTTTTCGGTACAATGTGATATCGATGACTGATTGCTTGAGAACCTCATAAGGTGTCATAGGATCGCGATTAATTAGCACTTCCCGTAATTGATCAGCAATTTCATCAGGTTGTAGTGTGCTGACGTACTCACATTTTACGTCCTTAGATGTAATGTTGCGCAGGAAGAAAATACTGCTCTAGCCGTGAGAACCAAAGAACTAGATCATGCGACGTATAAGGCAGGATAGGAATAACTAGACGGAGAGACATACTAACATGTATGAAACGCAATAATAAGTACCAAAATGAATTGGCTAAAAATAAATGAACTCACCCGGTCCATTAAGAATTGATGCAGGGTGTGATACATATAATCCAATTTTGTAGCATGATTATAAGATATATATCCACAAACTGCATAAAATAAACGTTCCAGCTATGAATACTCAGTGCATATTAAATAATTGGGATCACTAATTTAATAAAGTCAACTGACTACCGGTAACGTTATGTTTATTGATAAGCCATATGTGATTTATCTTAGGCTACGTGTCCGATCGACTGTTCGGTATATGAATTGTTAATGCTTATTAATATTGGATTACGATAGTACTATGTTTAGTAGTAATATAATTCCAAATTATATATAAGTCACCATATATCCAAATGACTAAAACACATCCACAAGAAATCGGGTGAGTGTATGTATAAAAAGGCAGTAAGGATGAATTTACAAGAATTATATTTGATCACAGAAAGTCTAACAAGCACAAAATCAAAACCAGCGACGAAAGTTAACAATATCAGTTTACGTGTTCAATCATGCTACATCCTCCAAACCACAAAATAATAGATGTACGACCAGTAAAATCCGATAGTATGTTCGGGGACGAGGCTAATAGAAATTGTTACATCACCCTTCCCCTAGAACATAAATATTTATATAAAAGAGTGTCTGTGTTGAATTATCCTAGAAAACAATCATGATAAAAAAACAATGCGATGATAATGGAATCAATGTATGATAATAAAATAACAATTCTAATGAGATCAAATAAATGCACATATAGCACATATCGCAATAGAGACTGATCAATTTCAGTCCATAACAAATCAACAGGAAGATCCAAATACATTCTAAATATATATACATACCCGATGCACAAGTACTGTTATCTTGACTGAGTAGCCTAGTGGTGGACGCAGTGATATTTGGCACGAAACGAACTGAATTCCAGTCCCATTGTGAATATCAACATTGGTGTATGCAGGTGCATCCAGTCATCAAGTCTCAAATAGGATAGAATGCGTGTCTAGGATTCCGCTTGTTAATCACAATCCAACTTAAACAAATAAATGTTACGTTTGCGAATATCAAAAATACCACCATGTTAAAAGAGCATGAACTAATATAGAATGTGAGGGTAACTAATTACCGACGTGTTCTACAAATCGATTATGAGCAGAAACATTATAGATCTTTAAAAGAAGGTATAGAAATATAACGATACTGCTTACTAGATTTAGAGTCGCGTAGTTTAACTAACAGTTCATAGATAAATTAATGACATATAAACAGGACGACAAATAAAGCAAATTTCAGTCTCATAGGTCTAATGTGGTGATGGATTAATAATGTAATCATAAGGCTGGGAATGGACATCTCCTTAGCATATCAGGTGGTCAAATAAGAGACAAGTATAATCCAGACGCATGAAAATTGATAACATTTAGATTGTGAAATTAGTTTAAATGATGAACAAAATTTAATAAGATCGTAAAAGTGTAGTTCCATTGATGAATTTAGTCTACGTGAATCATAACAAGAGAATTATACATTTTTACCTATTAGCTCAGTACTAGATGAAATTGTCGTACAACTATCATTACCACCCATATGCGGATACATTGTAGGCGAAAACACACCTTCCTGATCAGTTTTAGGAATATTTAATATAATGACTAGTGTATCTAATGCGTCAGATGGGGACCAACAATTAAGGGCATTGCTAGGTAACATGGTTAAGTTTTGCAGGTTATTCAGCAGAGATCGTCTTAGAATATAGCATTAGAATGCTCAGTATCACTACCACATTAGAAAACACCTTTCTGCATTGGTTATAAAGTCTGTTGTAGAAATGTCTGCTACGATATCATAAGATGTACTAAAATCCAACGGTATGGATGTTGAAACGGTATGTGAATTAGACGTAACCTGAAGTTGTTAAGGTTTAGAGTTATAAATATTATTATTAATCTGAGATGAGAATGTTGTTGAAGAACTTACAGTAAATACTGGAATCGGAAGCGAAATGATTGTAGTCTGGTTAGGGATACTAGCTAAGAGTGGGACATCGTTAGTCAAACTGTTTGTAGTTGTTCGACTCATATTATCATCTGTAGAGCATAAAAGTTGCATGGAATTTTTTTCGGTACAATGTGATATCGATGACTGATTGCTTGAGAACCTCATAAGGTGTCATAGGATCGCGATTAATTAGCACTTCCCGTAATTGATCAGCAATTTCATCAGGTTGTAGTGTGCTGACGTACTCACATTTTACGTCCTTAGATGTAATGTTGCGCAGGAAGAAAATACTGCTCTAGCCGTGAGAACCAAAGAACTAGATCATGCGACGTATAAGGCAGGATAGGAATAACTAGACGGAGAGACATACTAACATGTATGAAACGCAATAATAAGTACCAAAATGAATTGGCTAAAAATAAATGAACTCACCCGGTCCATTAAGAATTGATGCAGGGTGTGATACATATAATCCAATTTTGTAGCATGATTATAAGATATATATCCACAAACTGCATAAAATAAACGTTCCAGCTATGAATACTCAGTGCATATTAAATAATTGGGATCACTAATTTAATAAAGTCAACTGACTACCGGTAACGTTATGTTTATTGATAAGCCATATGTGATTTATCTTAGGCTACGTGTCCGATCGACTGTTCGGTATATGAATTGTTAATGCTTATTAATATTGGATTACGATAGTACTATGTTTAGTAGTAATATAATTCCAAATTATATATAAGTCACCATATATCCAAATGACTAAAACACATCCACAAGAAATCGGGTGAGTGTATGTATAAAAAGGCAGTAAGGATGAATTTACAAGAATTATATTTGATCACAGAAAGTCTAACAAGCACAAAATCAAAACCAGCGACGAAAGTTAACAATATCAGTTTACGTGTTCAATCATGCTACATCCTCCAAACCACAAAATAATAGATGTACGACCAGTAAAATCCGATAGTATGTTCGGGGACGAGGCTAATAGAAATTGTTACATCACCCTTCCCCTAGAACATAAATATTTATATAAAAGAGTGTCTGTGTTGAATTATCCTAGAAAACAATCATGATAAAAAAACAATGCGATGATAATGGAATCAATGTATGATAATAAAATAACAATTCTAATGAGATCAAATAAATGCACATATAGCACATATCGCAATAGAGACTGATCAATTTCAGTCCATAACAAATCAACAGGAAGATCCAAATACATTCTAAATATATATACATACCCGATGCACAAGTACTGTTATCTTGACTGAGTAGCCTAGTGGTGGACGCAGTGATATTTGGCACGAAACGAACTGAATTCCAGTCCCATTGTGAATATCAACATTGGTGTATGCAGGTGCATCCAGTCATCAAGTCTCAAATAGGATAGAATGCGTGTCTAGGATTCCGCTTGTTAATCACAATCCAACTTAAACAAATAAATGTTACGTTTGCGAATATCAAAAATACCACCATGTTAAAAGAGCATGAACTAATATAGAATGTGAGGGTAACTAATTACCGACGTGTTCTACAAATCGATTATGAGCAGAAACATTATAGATCTTTAAAAGAAGGTATAGAAATATAACGATACTGCTTACTAGATTTAGAGTCGCGTAGTTTAACTAACAGTTCATAGATAAATTAATGACATATAAACAGGACGACAAATAAAGCAAATTTCAGTCTCATAGGTCTAATGTGGTGATGGATTAATAATGTAATCATAAGGCTGGGAATGGACATCTCCTTAGCATATCAGGTGGTCAAATAAGAGACAAGTATAATCCAGACGCATGAAAATTGATAACATTTAGATTGTGAAATTAGTTTAAATGATGAACAAAATTTAATAAGATCGTAAAAGTGTAGTTCCATTGATGAATTTAGTCTACGTGAATCATAACAAGAGAATTATACATTTTTACCTATTAGCTCAGTACTAGATGAAATTGTCGTACAACTATCATTACCACCCATATGCGGATACATTGTAGGCGAAAACACACCTTCCTGATCAGTTTTAGGAATATTTAATATAATGACTAGTGTATCTAATGCGTCAGATGGGGACCAACAATTAAGGGCATTGCTAGGTAACATGGTTAAGTTTTGCAGGTTATTCAGCAGAGATCGTCTTAGAATATAGCATTAGAATGCTCAGTATCACTACCACATTAGAAAACACCTTTCTGCATTGGTTATAAAGTCTGTTGTAGAAATGTCTGCTACGATATCATAAGATGTACTAAAATCCAACGGTATGGATGTTGAAACGGTATGTGAATTAGACGTAACCTGAAGTTGTTAAGGTTTAGAGTTATAAATATTATTATTAATCTGAGATGAGAATGTTGTTGAAGAACTTACAGTAAATACTGGAATCGGAAGCGAAATGATTGTAGTCTGGTTAGGGATACTAGCTAAGAGTGGGACATCGTTAGTCAAACTGTTTGTAGTTGTTCGACTCATATTATCATCTGTAGAGCATAAAAGTTGCATGGAATTTTTTTCGGTACAATGTGATATCGATGACTGATTGCTTGAGAACCTCATAAGGTGTCATAGGATCGCGATTAATTAGCACTTCCCGTAATTGATCAGCAATTTCATCAGGTTGTAGTGTGCTGACGTACTCACATTTTACGTCCTTAGATGTAATGTTGCGCAGGAAGAAAATACTGCTCTAGCCGTGAGAACCAAAGAACTAGATCATGCGACGTATAAGGCAGGATAGGAATAACTAGACGGAGAGACATACTAACATGTATGAAACGCAATAATAAGTACCAAAATGAATTGGCTAAAAATAAATGAACTCACCCGGTCCATTAAGAATTGATGCAGGGTGTGATACATATAATCCAATTTTGTAGCATGATTATAAGATATATATCCACAAACTGCATAAAATAAACGTTCCAGCTATGAATACTCAGTGCATATTAAATAATTGGGATCACTAATTTAATAAAGTCAACTGACTACCGGTAACGTTATGTTTATTGATAAGCCATATGTGATTTATCTTAGGCTACGTGTCCGATCGACTGTTCGGTATATGAATTGTTAATGCTTATTAATATTGGATTACGATAGTACTATGTTTAGTAGTAATATAATTCCAAATTATATATAAGTCACCATATATCCAAATGACTAAAACACATCCACAAGAAATCGGGTGAGTGTATGTATAAAAAGGCAGTAAGGATGAATTTACAAGAATTATATTTGATCACAGAAAGTCTAACAAGCACAAAATCAAAACCAGCGACGAAAGTTAACAATATCAGTTTACGTGTTCAATCATGCTACATCCTCCAAACCACAAAATAATAGATGTACGACCAGTAAAATCCGATAGTATGTTCGGGGACGAGGCTAATAGAAATTGTTACATCACCCTTCCCCTAGAACATAAATATTTATATAAAAGAGTGTCTGTGTTGAATTATCCTAGAAAACAATCATGATAAAAAAACAATGCGATGATAATGGAATCAATGTATGATAATAAAATAACAATTCTAATGAGATCAAATAAATGCACATATAGCACATATCGCAATAGAGACTGATCAATTTCAGTCCATAACAAATCAACAGGAAGATCCAAATACATTCTAAATATATATACATACCCGATGCACAAGTACTGTTATCTTGACTGAGTAGCCTAGTGGTGGACGCAGTGATATTTGGCACGAAACGAACTGAATTCCAGTCCCATTGTGAATATCAACATTGGTGTATGCAGGTGCATCCAGTCATCAAGTCTCAAATAGGATAGAATGCGTGTCTAGGATTCCGCTTGTTAATCACAATCCAACTTAAACAAATAAATGTTACGTTTGCGAATATCAAAAATACCACCATGTTAAAAGAGCATGAACTAATATAGAATGTGAGGGTAGCTAATTACCGACGTGTTCTACAAATCGATTATGAGCAGAAACATTATAGATCTTTAAAAGAAGGTATAGAAATATAACGATACTGCTTACTAGATTTAGAGTCGCGTAGTTTAACTAACAGTTCATAGATAAATTAATGACATATAAACAGGACGACAAATAAAGCAAATTTCAGTCTCATAGGTCTAATGTGGTGATGGATTAATAATGTAATCATAAGGCTGGGAATGGACATCTCCTTAGCATATCAGGTGGTCAAATAAGAGACAAGTATAATCCAGACGCATGAAAATTGATAACATTTAGATTGTGAAATTAGTTTAAATGATGAACAAAATTTAATAAGATCGTAAAAGTGTAGTTCCATTGATGAATTTAGTCTACGTGAATCATAACAAGAGAATTATACATTTTTACCTATTAGCTCAGTACTAGATGAAATTGTCGTACAACTATCATTACCACCCATATGCGGATACATTGTAGGCGAAAACACACCTTCCTGATCAGTTTTAGGAATATTTAATATAATGACTAGTGTATCTAATGCGTCAGATGGGGACCAACAATTAAGGGCATTGCTAGGTAACATGGTTAAGTTTTGCAGGTTATTCAGCAGAGATCGTCTTAGAATATAGCATTAGAATGCTCAGTATCACTACCACATTAGAAAACACCTTTCTGCATTGGTTATAAAGTCTGTTGTAGAAATGTCTGCTACGATATCATAAGATGTACTAAAATCCAACGGTATGGATGTTGAAACGGTATGTGAATTAGACGTAACCTGAAGTTGTTAAGGTTTAGAGTTATAAATATTATTATTAATCTGAGATGAGAATGTTGTTGAAGAACTTACAGTAAATACTGGAATCGGAAGCGAAATGATTGTAGTCTGGTTAGGGATACTAGCTAAGAGTGGGACATCGTTAGTCAAACTGTTTGTAGTTGTTCGACTCATATTATCATCTGTAGAGCATAAAAGTTGCATGGAATTTTTTTCGGTACAATGTGATATCGATGACTGATTGCTTGAGAACCTCATAAGGTGTCATAGGATCGCGATTAATTAGCACTTCCCGTAATTGATCAGCAATTTCATCAGGTTGTAGTGTGCTGACGTACTCACATTTTACGTCCTTAGATGTAATGTTGCGCAGGAAGAAAATACTGCTCTAGCCGTGAGAACCAAAGAACTAGATCATGCGACGTATAAGGCAGGATAGGAATAACTAGACGGAGAGACATACTAACATGTATGAAACGCAATAATAAGTACCAAAATGAATTGGCTAAAAATAAATGAACTCACCCGGTCCATTAAGAATTGATGCAGGGTGTGATACATATAATCCAATTTTGTAGCATGATTATAAGATATATATCCACAAACTGCATAAAATAAACGTTCCAGCTATGAATACTCAGTGCATATTAAATAATTGGGATCACTAATTTAATAAAGTCAACTGACTACCGGTAACGTTATGTTTATTGATAAGCCATATGTGATTTATCTTAGGCTACGTGTCCGATCGACTGTTCGGTATATGAATTGTTAATGCTTATTAATATTGGATTACGATAGTACTATGTTTAGTAGTAATATAATTCCAAATTATATATAAGTCACCATATATCCAAATGACTAAAACACATCCACAAGAAATCGGGTGAGTGTATGTATAAAAAGGCAGTAAGGATGAATTTACAAGAATTATATTTGATCACAGAAAGTCTAACAAGCACAAAATCAAAACCAGCGACGAAAGTTAACAATATCAGTTTACGTGTTCAATCATGCTACATCCTCCAAACCACAAAATAATAGATGTACGACCAGTAAAATCCGATAGTATGTTCGGGGACGAGGCTAATAGAAATTGTTACATCACCCTTCCCCTAGAACATAAATATTTATATAAAAGAGTGTCTGTGTTGAATTATCCTAGAAAACAATCATGATAAAAAAACAATGCGATGATAATGGAATCAATGTATGATAATAAAATAACAATTCTAATGAGATCAAATAAATGCACATATAGCACATATCGCAATAGAGACTGATCAATTTCAGTCCATAACAAATCAACAGGAAGATCCAAATACATTCTAAATATATATACATACCCGATGCACAAGTACTGTTATCTTGACTGAGTAGCCTAGTGGTGGACGCAGTGATATTTGGCACGAAACGAACTGAATTCCAGTCCCATTGTGAATATCAACATTGGTGTATGCAGGTGCATCCAGTCATCAAGTCTCAAATAGGATAGAATGCGTGTCTAGGATTCCGCTTGTTAATCACAATCCAACTTAAACAAATAAATGTTACGTTTGCGAATATCAAAAATACCACCATGTTAAAAGAGCATGAACTAATATAGAATGTGAGGGTAACTAATTACCGACGTGTTCTACAAATCGATTATGAGCAGAAACATTATAGATCTTTAAAAGAAGGTATAGAAATATAACGATACTGCTTACTAGATTTAGAGTCGCGTAGTTTAACTAACAGTTCATAGATAAATTAATGACATATAAACAGGACGACAAATAAAGCAAATTTCAGTCTCATAGGTCTAATGTGGTGATGGATTAATAATGTAATCATAAGGCTGGGAATGGACATCTCCTTAGCATATCAGGTGGTCAAATAAGAGACAAGTATAATCCAGACGCATGAAAATTGATAACATTTAGATTGTGAAATTAGTTTAAATGATGAACAAAATTTAATAAGATCGTAAAAGTGTAGTTCCATTGATGAATTTAGTCTACGTGAATCATAACAAGAGAATTATACATTTTTACCTATTAGCTCAGTACTAGATGAAATTGTCGTACAACTATCATTACCACCCATATGCGGATACATTGTAGGCGAAAACACACCTTCCTGATCAGTTTTAGGAATATTTAATATAATGACTAGTGTATCTAATGCGTCAGATGGGGACCAACAATTAAGGGCATTGCTAGGTAACATGGTTAAGTTTTGCAGGTTATTCAGCAGAGATCGTCTTAGAATATAGCATTAGAATGCTCAGTATCACTACCACATTAGAAAACACCTTTCTGCATTGGTTATAAAGTCTGTTGTAGAAATGTCTGCTACGATATCATAAGATGTACTAAAATCCAACGGTATGGATGTTGAAACGGTATGTGAATTAGACGTAACCTGAAGTTGTTAAGGTTTAGAGTTATAAATATTATTATTAATCTGAGATGAGAATGTTGTTGAAGAACTTACAGTAAATACTGGAATCGGAAGCGAAATGATTGTAGTCTGGTTAGGGATACTAGCTAAGAGTGGGACATCGTTAGTCAAACTGTTTGTAGTTGTTCGACTCATATTATCATCTGTAGAGCATAAAAGTTGCATGGAATTTTTTTCGGTACAATGTGATATCGATGACTGATTGCTTGAGAACCTCATAAGGTGTCATAGGATCGCGATTAATTAGCACTTCCCGTAATTGATCAGCAATTTCATCAGGTTGTAGTGTGCTGACGTACTCACATTTTACGTCCTTAGATGTAATGTTGCGCAGGAAGAAAATACTGCTCTAGCCGTGAGAACCAAAGAACTAGATCATGCGACGTATAAGGCAGGATAGGAATAACTAGACGGAGAGACATACTAACATGTATGAAACGCAATAATAAGTACCAAAATGAATTGGCTAAAAATAAATGAACTCACCCGGTCCATTAAGAATTGATGCAGGGTGTGATACATATAATCCAATTTTGTAGCATGATTATAAGATATATATCCACAAACTGCATAAAATAAACGTTCCAGCTATGAATACTCAGTGCATATTAAATAATTGGGATCACTAATTTAATAAAGTCAACTGACTACCGGTAACGTTATGTTTATTGATAAGCCATATGTGATTTATCTTAGGCTACGTGTCCGATCGACTGTTCGGTATATGAATTGTTAATGCTTATTAATATTGGATTACGATAGTACTATGTTTAGTAGTAATATAATTCCAAATTATATATAAGTCACCATATATCCAAATGACTAAAACACATCCACAAGAAATCGGGTGAGTGTATGTATAAAAAGGCAGTAAGGATGAATTTACAAGAATTATATTTGATCACAGAAAGTCTAACAAGCACAAAATCAAAACCAGCGACGAAAGTTAACAATATCAGTTTACGTGTTCAATCATGCTACATCCTCCAAACCACAAAATAATAGATGTACGACCAGTAAAATCCGATAGTATGTTCGGGGACGAGGCTAATAGAAATTGTTACATCACCCTTCCCCTAGAACATAAATATTTATATAAAAGAGTGTCTGTGTTGAATTATCCTAGAAAACAATCATGATAAAAAAACAATGCGATGATAATGGAATCAATGTATGATAATAAAATAACAATTCTAATGAGATCAAATAAATGCACATATAGCACATATCGCAATAGAGACTGATCAATTTCAGTCCATAACAAATCAACAGGAAGATCCAAATACATTCTAAATATATATACATACCCGATGCACAAGTACTGTTATCTTGACTGAGTAGCCTAGTGGTGGACGCAGTGATATTTGGCACGAAACGAACTGAATTCCAGTCCCATTGTGAATATCAACATTGGTGTATGCAGGTGCATCCAGTCATCAAGTCTCAAATAGGATAGAATGCGTGTCTAGGATTCCGCTTGTTAATCACAATCCAACTTAAACAAATAAATGTTACGTTTGCGAATATCAAAAATACCACCATGTTAAAAGAGCATGAACTAATATAGAATGTGAGGGTAACTAATTACCGACGTGTTCTACAAATCGATTATGAGCAGAAACATTATAGATCTTTAAAAGAAGGTATAGAAATATAACGATACTGCTTACTAGATTTAGAGTCGCGTAGTTTAACTAACAGTTCATAGATAAATTAATGACATATAAACAGGACGACAAATAAAGCAAATTTCAGTCTCATAGGTCTAATGTGGTGATGGATTAATAATGTAATCATAAGGCTGGGAATGGACATCTCCTTAGCATATCAGGTGGTCAAATAAGAGACAAGTATAATCCAGACGCATGAAAATTGATAACATTTAGATTGTGAAATTAGTTTAAATGATGAACAAAATTTAATAAGATCGTAAAAGTGTAGTTCCATTGATGAATTTAGTCTACGTGAATCATAACAAGAGAATTATACATTTTTACCTATTAGCTCAGTACTAGATGAAATTGTCGTACAACTATCATTACCACCCATATGCGGATACATTGTAGGCGAAAACACACCTTCCTGATCAGTTTTAGGAATATTTAATATAATGACTAGTGTATCTAATGCGTCAGATGGGGACCAACAATTAAGGGCATTGCTAGGTAACATGGTTAAGTTTTGCAGGTTATTCAGCAGAGATCGTCTTAGAATATAGCATTAGAATGCTCAGTATCACTACCACATTAGAAAACACCTTTCTGCATTGGTTATAAAGTCTGTTGTAGAAATGTCTGCTACGATATCATAAGATGTACTAAAATCCAACGGTATGGATGTTGAAACGGTATGTGAATTAGACGTAACCTGAAGTTGTTAAGGTTTAGAGTTATAAATATTATTATTAATCTGAGATGAGAATGTTGTTGAAGAACTTACAGTAAATACTGGAATCGGAAGCGAAATGATTGTAGTCTGGTTAGGGATACTAGCTAAGAGTGGGACATCGTTAGTCAAACTGTTTGTAGTTGTTCGACTCATATTATCATCTGTAGAGCATAAAAGTTGCATGGAATTTTTTTCGGTACAATGTGATATCGATGACTGATTGCTTGAGAACCTCATAAGGTGTCATAGGATCGCGATTAATTAGCACTTCCCGTAATTGATCAGCAATTTCATCAGGTTGTAGTGTGCTGACGTACTCACATTTTACGTCCTTAGATGTAATGTTGCGCAGGAAGAAAATACTGCTCTAGCCGTGAGAACCAAAGAACTAGATCATGCGACGTATAAGGCAGGATAGGAATAACTAGACGGAGAGACATACTAACATGTATGAAACGCAATAATAAGTACCAAAATGAATTGGCTAAAAATAAATGAACTCACCCGGTCCATTAAGAATTGATGCAGGGTGTGATACATATAATCCAATTTTGTAGCATGATTATAAGATATATATCCACAAACTGCATAAAATAAACGTTCCAGCTATGAATACTCAGTGCATATTAAATAATTGGGATCACTAATTTAATAAAGTCAACTGACTACCGGTAACGTTATGTTTATTGATAAGCCATATGTGATTTATCTTAGGCTACGTGTCCGATCGACTGTTCGGTATATGAATTGTTAATGCTTATTAATATTGGATTACGATAGTACTATGTTTAGTAGTAATATAATTCCAAATTATATATAAGTCACCATATATCCAAATGACTAAAACACATCCACAAGAAATCGGGTGAGTGTATGTATAAAAAGGCAGTAAGGATGAATTTACAAGAATTATATTTGATCACAGAAAGTCTAACAAGCACAAAATCAAAACCAGCGACGAAAGTTAACAATATCAGTTTACGTGTTCAATCATGCTACATCCTCCAAACCACAAAATAATAGATGTACGACCAGTAAAATCCGATAGTATGTTCGGGGACGAGGCTAATAGAAATTGTTACATCACCCTTCCCCTAGAACATAAATATTTATATAAAAGAGTGTCTGTGTTGAATTATCCTAGAAAACAATCATGATAAAAAAACAATGCGATGATAATGGAATCAATGTATGATAATAAAATAACAATTCTAATGAGATCAAATAAATGCACATATAGCACATATCGCAATAGAGACTGATCAATTTCAGTCCATAACAAATCAACAGGAAGATCCAAATACATTCTAAATATATATACATACCCGATGCACAAGTACTGTTATCTTGACTGAGTAGCCTAGTGGTGGACGCAGTGATATTTGGCACGAAACGAACTGAATTCCAGTCCCATTGTGAATATCAACATTGGTGTATGCAGGTGCATCCAGTCATCAAGTCTCAAATAGGATAGAATGCGTGTCTAGGATCAGATGGGATGATTTTCAGATCCTAGACGTCGTTTAATATATCAGTCAACTTGCCAGCTAAAACTGGACCATCATACATAAAGATATCGGTAGACAACCCACCAGTTCCTGCATCTTTTCCTCGCTTCAAGTTACTTTTGACCTTTTCGACCTCACTGAGAAGTGGGGGACCTGTGTCATATTTCCATTCAGGTTGTTTGGGGATATTAGGTAAGCTAATAGTAGCTGGCGGCCAGTTGAACTGTTCCTGAAAGTGTTCCGCTCATATTTCTAATCTTCTAGACTGACAGTGAGTCATGGACCCGTCTTTTTCCGAGATAATTTCACTCACCGCCGATTTCTTAATACCAGTGTCCTTGATAAGTTGGGACAGCTGTCTACTATTTCCCGACGCCGCCTATGCTTCCATCGCTTTTGCTTTTGTTGCCCACCAATGTTCACGGTCCTTACGTAGACTCTTTGTTAGTCTACGTTTCAATTGTCGTCGCTCTTCATTATCCGAGCTTGCTGGAATAAGTTTTTGAGCCTCCATCAGTTCACTAGAAGTTACAGAGATCCAATGATCTTTTATAACCTTTGGATTGAAGTTAGGTGCAGATAACGCTACTGCGTTTACATCTGCTTTAAAATCATCCGAAGCTATTTCGGGGTGAATCTGTTGGTTGTGGGCAACTAAATGCTTAGCCAAGCCATTTCTAAATGCAATCTTGGCATTTTCAGTCTCGAATTGATATCTAAGATGTCTGCCTGATGTGACCTTTCTGCAACCAGCAAAACATATAGAGATATGTGCTCTCACGAGGGCGTAGTCAGAATCTAAACACGTGCCCCAGAAAAAGCGGAAGTCCTCTATACAGCTTTTCCAACGATAGCTGATGCTAATGTGGTCAATTTGCGTCCATCGTTGTGTAGATGACGGAGGTCACCAGGTCAAACGATGTCTCTCTTTATGTTTAAAGTTTGTACTTTACTTACTTACGCCTGTTACCCCCTCTCGGAGGAGCATAGGCCACTCACCAGTATTCTCCATTCAACTCTGTTCTGGGTAATCCTTTCCAGCTTTTTCCAGTTGCTGTTCATCCTTTTAATGTCTGCTTCCAACTTTCGACACAGTGTGTTCTTTGGCCTTCCTATTTTCCGTTTTCCAACAGGGTTCCAAGTTAGTGCTTGTCTCGTGATGCAGTCAGATGATTACTGCAATGTATATCCTATCCATTTCCAACGTCTTTTCCTGATTTCCTCTTCAGCTGGAAGTTGGTTTGTTCTCTCCCACAGTAGGCTGTTGCTGATGGTCTCCGGCCAACAGACATTCAGTATCTTGCGTAGATAGTTGTTTATAAATACATGTACCCTCCTGAGGATCTTTGCAGTAGTTCTCCATTCCTTATAATGGTGTTTCTTGCGGCCCAGAGCCTCTTGACAAGTTGAAGTTAGTGCCTCTTTGATTCCTTTCCAGTTATCTTCCACAGTGGTTTCTTCCTCCTTCAGTAGATCTCGTAAGACTTATAACCTGTTGTTGAGAGCTTTTTGAATTCCTGAAGCTGGTCAGTATTTAGAGAAAAGGTTGTATTGAACCGTCGAGATACTGTTATTCCAGTTATCCATTGCTTCTTTAGCTTCAGTTTCATTTTGGCAACCACTAGGTGGTGATATAAAGCTATACAAGCTCTTCTCCTGTTTCTCACATCTCCAATTGATCTTCTGAATTTTTTATTGATGCATATATGATCGATTTGATTTTCTGTAGCATGATCCGGTGAGACCCATGTAACCTTGTGTATGCGTTTGTGGGGGAATATTGTACCACCTATAACTATTTTGTTGAAAGCGCAAAGATTTGTAAATCTTTCACCATTCTCATTTCTTTCTCCCAGTCCCTATTGTCCCGTGATGTCTTCGTATCCGGTGTTGTCCATTCCGACTTTGGCGTCTAGGTTCCCCATTATTATTGTCAGATCCTTTCTTGGACACTTCGCTATAATTGGCTGCAGCCTATCATAAAACTGATCTTTGTCTTCGTCATTCCCATCGTTGGTGGGTGCATAACATTCGATAATGTTCATTGTAATCCCCATCTTCATTGTCTCGAAAGATGCATTGATGATCCTGGGTCCATGTGGTTCTCATCCTACAAGTGGATTGCGCGCTTTTTTGGACAGCATCAAAGCGAGTCCTTGGGTGTGTGCGGCATTTTCCTCTTCGTGCCCGGAGTATAGTAGCACCTCTCCCGTAGCTAATGTTTTCTGTCCAGTTTGAGTCCAATGCGTTTCGCTGATCCCGAGCACAGTCAAGTTGTATCTCTTCATTTCTGCCGCTATCTGATTGATCTTCCCGGTCTCCCACATTGTCCGAACATTCCATGTACCTATAAAAATTTTCGCTCTGGTCGTTAGAAAGGGAGGTCATCGGCCTCATGACTTCCGAAGAATCTCGGCTTTCATCATGAAGCGTCTTATAGATTCCTTCCACTCCCAGGGCAGAGTTTAAATAGTTAAGTTTGTTAATTCTGGTTAGCGTTTGTTTTTAACAAGCTTGTGTATTACGGGATAGGGGTGCTATCTCTATGCCCAACCCTCCTCCTTTACCCGGGCTTGGGACCGGCAGCAACCCTAGAACAGCTGCGGGCGGAGTTAAAGTTTGCAGTAGCTAAAAATAAACGGTGGTCTGAACAATAATTGGATCAGACTTTCTCCGTTATCCGTTCTCTTGGCCGAGTCATCCACCTAAGTGTTTGTCAGTCTGATTAAGCCCACCGACTTGGATATTTAAATCCCTTGCTATAATAACTATGTCTGAGCGCCTAGCTTTCTGAAGGAGACTAGAAAACTTCATATAGAACTTGTCTTCCGGTTCGTCTGTGCTGCAGTCAGCAAGAGCATGAGCAGAGACGACTAAAAGACATCGGCGTGTGTCCCTATCTTTCCGAGTTTGTACTGTGCCATTTAGACGGAAAGCACATAAACGACTGTCTACAGGGATCCATTCGAGAAGTGCCTGTTATACCCGTGAACTTAGTGCTATACTTACACCAGCAAGACTACATGAACCTGCTGTGGGGTCTCCAGATAAAACGAAGAGAGGATTGTACTGTTCCGCCACATTGATTAAGTGAGGTCAAATGGATGACTATGCTGGGGTCCTGTATACGTGTTTTGGAGACACAGCATGCATCAACTGCACATAGGATCCTGGCGTGGTCATTCTATTGACCTCACCTAGTCAATGTGAAGAACCTTCGTGACACACTTCGTTTATCTTGCGTCTTGACAGCAACTTCACGTGGGCTAGCCGGTGTAGGTATTTCATTAAGAATGAGAGCAGAACAAGTATTCTCGAATGGATTCCTGTCAAAAGTCACCTATGTGCCGTTGGACTAAATGATTCAGTAAGAACTCGGAAAGATAGGAACATACGCCGTTGTCTTTCCGTTGTTTCTATCTACGCTCCCACTAACTGCAGCCCGGATGAAGTGAAAAATGAATTTTTACAGAAAATTTTCTGAACTTCATATTGCCAAGCACTCATATTTGGTACTCATGGCGGGTGGTTTTAACGGCCAATTAGGTAGCTTAAATCAGTCTAAAAGACATTTAGGTGAATGCTTATGTTCCAGCTTAGAGAACGGATAACAGTGACCAACTACAACTTTGCCCAGATAATTGTTTATTTCTAGCAAACACGAACTTTAAGCATAAGGAACGACATCGTCTAACACAGCAACCTCCTGGCCCTACTCAACGGTGGACTCAAACAGACCATATTACTATTAGTCACCGTCTCGGGGTGTTCGATAGAAGATTGCCAATCCTTTTAGAGTACATGTTTAAATTCTGATCATGCTCTAGTACGAACATGCATTTACTTGCATCTTACTTGAAGGGGTACTCCAGAAGTACATAGATCTTGTTAAGGCTCTTTACCCAAACACTCTTAATCATGTCAGAGCTTATTGCGAACTGTCATCCGAACTTGTAACCTTAAATGGTGTCTATCAAGGCTGCCCACTGTCTCTATTTTTATTTAATTTCATGGTCGATTTACTGTTGGAAATTATACTCTCATAGTTTGACTTTGCAAGAATAGATCTACTAGCAGATCCACTTATTGACTTAGAATATGCTGATGACATGGTCTTGCTTGGCGAAGACGCTGATAAGATGCAAAATCTCTTAACAGCAATAAGCTCCAATGCAGCCATGTTCAGAATGTGTTTCTCCCCTTCTAAATGCAAACTATTGCTCCAGGACTGGTCTTCATCAACACCTGAGCCAAAGATAGGGAGTGAGATAGTTGAGCACATCAACCACTTTACTTATCTTGGAAGTCTGATCAACCTTGATGGGTTGGTCTCTGACGAGGTCTCGGTACGAATTCAAAAAGCTCGCTTGGCTCTTGCCAATTTACGTCACCTATGGCGTAGACGAGATATTCGTCTCTCAACGAAGAGAAAAGTACTGGGCAACAGTTCGCTATATTTTACTGTATGAATGTGAGATACGACCACTAAGGGTAAGCAATACTCGAAGGTTATTAGTTTTTGACTATTGGTGTCTTCGAAATATCGCTCGCGTCAGCTGGGACCACTGAGTAGGTAATAACGAGGTTAAACGACGGGTGTTAGGCAAAGGTGGTAAATCATTCAATGAGGTTGTGAATCTTTATCCACTGTGGTGGGTAGGACATATGTTCGTATGCCCGACCACCGTCTGCCTTGACGCGCGATGTTGGCTAATATAAGAGTAGGATGGAAGAGAGTTAAAGGCGGCCAAACCAAAACATGGCATCAGTTCATGAAATTACTGATTAATGGTTTGAGTCGTGTCGGTAGCTGCAGACTATTTGGGTTGGGTCCTCGCGAATACCGTAATTAGTAACTAGAAACACTGAGTGACATGGTCCAGACTCGGTCACAATGACGCAGATGTATCCACTCATAGTCCTCCCTTAAGTCGTGAGCTTCAAATTATTTCATAACTTCCCACGCTTCCTGAATCATATACTATATTTTTACACTCCTTGTTATTATTATTATCATTGAAGTAACTTCTACTTCTCTTAATGTGGTGTTAATCTTGCGGTGCCATAAAGGCAACTTGGACCGATGTACACATGTGCCAGGTTCTGTGTTGATCATACATACCACCGGATGGCTTAAAGTTGACAATAATAGCTCTGAAGTCACTCTTCTACAAACATTTGTGATACGCCTTAGTCATTAGAGTATCTGATCAAGGCTCTTCTAAAACAGGCCGAATCTCCTTGCGAACCTTCATCAGAATCGATGTCACTAAATGTTCTTCAAGGTTGCCTCCTCTTCCCCGTAGACGTCCCTTTAAAGATATCACTTTTTTCATCTAACTCTTCAAGGACTGACTTAAAGTACGTAAATGACAGTTCTGTTTAACAAAGTCGCTTACTAGGTTTTGAGTTTTCTGGTCACCGTAAATAACAATATATAGTCACATGATCAGCACTTTCTTACTAAACGCACTGCTGCTTCGGAATTAGTCTGCATCAACACCTTAGGATGGTTGGCGCGTCATCTTAAGTCTTGTCAGTCCATATGTTTAACGAGTTCCCAATATGAGTTCGAGGAGCTATCCTTACATCCTCAGCATTGTCCCCTATGACTTGAAAAATATGTACATCTGTCAACATAGGTCTGTTCTACTTTGTATCTGTAATGTCACCTTTAAGAGTAGAGGTTCATGGGTTGCTAATATTTGGTCATTGGTGTCTTCGAAGCCTTGTTTGCGTATACCAAGGCAACTAAATACGCTATATTGAGGATAAACGCAGGTCACTGGGTAAAAATAATTAATGGACTTGATGTAATTGTCAATCTTCATCAACTTAACTAGTATGTAATGTGATGTCGTCTGAGCCACATGCAACGCAAGTTGGCAGGGGACAAGAAGGCTTTTTGAATCTGTCAAAATTTCGTCAGATATCTCCGAGATAATTCAACAATGCCTTTACTGCATATGACCAGTCTTTGTGATTATGCAGACCAGTTCTAATGCAGCATTTTATATTTCGGGAATGAGCAGCTGCAACCCAAATCTACTTGCTTTGTTGCTCAGTGTATTCAAAATATTGAATTGTGCCAGCGTCTTCTCTAAACAGGTCAATTTCGTTTGCGTACTCCATGTTGATGAGTGGGTTTTCAGGAAGGTGATCAATCTCTGTAAAGAGTTACGGTACTTGCTGGAGTGGTAGGCAGCCCAAAGGCAGTTGGACTCTTTTATAAACTTTCGTCTGCTATTCTAGTCTTCTGTACCGACAATTTTTTACGCCTGTTTGTAGTAGTAATGTTGTCTACATTTTTTTTCAGTGCCAAACACTGCCCACATACGGTGAGTTCCCGAAGGGTTATTAATTCATTAGGAGTTTCCGAAATCCTCTGATCCATTCCTAGTACATTCAAATTGCTTAAATGGGATCAAACTTCATAGGGGTAAATCTATAAAAACCACAGTCATGTACACAACTGTAACACCAGTAGTCTAAGCTCAACGCTTTTCATTCCATACATATGGGTTCTATGCACATCACTTAGACTCTAGAACAAACCATCTCTTGGTTTGGTCGTAACATCTCATCACCAACCTCAATGGTGTGACTATAAAAATTTTTAAATATGTGATCAATCGACCTTAGGTTTTCCATACTCAAGTGTTTAAAGTTCTTCATTCCGTGTGCTCAGGTTATGGATTATTCAAAATAATTCTTCACAATTATTACCTATAATTACTCTTGACTTAAATACTTGGTATAAATAAATTAATTAATTTGGATGTCTGACATTGACTAAAACTACCTGGTCTAATTTCACAAATCTCAGCATGCAAGATTCTGCTTTTGTAAGTCGTCGATTTTAAGTTGCACGTTTTGTATTAAAAACAAATTCGAGTATGCTTCATTTAGCTTATTCAAAATTATAGCCACTAATTTAGTTTTATTTGGAGTGGATGATATTAATTCTATAATCTGAATAAATTGCTTTATTGACCAAGGATTTTCGTTTTCTACCTACTACATTTTGTAGGTAACAGATTTAAATGCGATATATGACGTCATCGGTCATCTAGAAAACTTTCCAATGTCTATGATTCAGTTACAAGATACCAGGATCGGTCAGCTATTACAGACTATCCGTCATAAAGTTGATCCTCCTCTCCAGAGACGCATCAGACTTATTATTAAAGCATGGCAGAAGCTATTATCCTCTGAATACTCACATCAGTTTGTTATTCCTATAAAGACGTTGGACAAGAGTATACCTACATCACCTAAATCAAATAGAACACTAACTAAAATACTCGCTCAGGACAAGCCAAAGCAATCAACAGATTCTGTAAGTATAATATACCATCTCCAGATGAAGGGCCCTGGTGATGAGAATTCTGTTCGCCTTACAATGCGAAATTATCCAGACTCCTCCCCAGACAAATTGCATAAAGTTAGTTCACTGAAACTCTCTACATATCCAACACAGCAAAACGAAAGCTATATCCCAAATGTTTCTAAACGCCCAAAGTTTGCAGATACAATACTCCCTATCGTGAGTACATCATCAGTTGTTCAAGTTAGTAGTCCAGCTAACCTTGTGAATGGTAGTAAATGCATAGACTTAGAACATAGAGATATCAAATGTCAAGAAGATTCAAATACTTCAGTACCCCAAACAGTAACCGCAATGGCATCACGATTACCCATCCCACAGTCGTTCAAACCCCGAATGACAAGTTCAATGCGATTATCGAAAGTAAAATCGACTGCAGAATTAGTGCAAGCTGCAGGCGACTGTATTGATTCCGTAACTGCCGACCGCATACTTACAAATAAAATCAGTAAAGAAGTTGACCCTCTTCCTGTATGTTCTCTTATGCAACCCATAAAATCACACCTAGATCGTACAAATTTCAGCGCCCACTCAAGTTCACGCAGTGTTTCTGCAAGTACCAATCAAATTTCACATCTTATGTGTAACACATTTTTAGATGTGAAATCCGAAGTATACATGAAGTGTAAAGAAAATCCTACTGGGTACGAAAAAAATCACCGATCATCTGACTCTGACCGAATCGCTATTCCTTCCTTGACTGTATCAGTTATTGAAAATCAAAGTCTTTTGAGCTATAACAGTGAAAATATTTCCGATCAATTATTCCCCAAATATGTAGTTAATGACAGCATACCAATTTCCCAGAAAGTTAAGAAAATGAAGCATAAACGTCATAAAGGCGAAACTAAATTATCAGAAAGTTCTCTAAGATTGCATCCAAAACAACTAAATGGTCATCAACAACGCGAAACGACCCTTCCCCCAGTGACGAATTTCATGGATGACTGGCCTAAATTACCATCTTTGCCGGAAGACATTGATTGGCATAGCCTCGATCGCAGCAGTGTAACTGTCTGTAATAACAATTCTTTTATGATTATAGGGAACAAGTCTCCTGACAAATGTACAGTCGGTACGGAAGTTGAATATGCTTGTATTTTTCCCACTAATTTACACTCTGTCATGCTGGATGGTCAATATCTTCATGTACTTCCGTGGGTTGATATGATTGGTTATAAGCGTCATTTCTTCCCTTCCTGTTCTGATCAGGAGCTGAGTGACCTGACTATAATGCCCGAACCTTGGTGATTCGAATGATTCCGTTAACAAATTTTATTTGTAGTGCCTTCCTACAAGATAAACTATTCTACTCTACTTTTTTCTTTCAAATTGTGACTAGTTTTGATGTCTCCATGTTTCCTCTGGTTTAACATTCGTACGAATGTCATGCAGCATTTATTTCACTTGTCAATAATATGATTTCTAAAGTTCCTAAATGCTAATAACCTTTAGTTCGATATGTTATCTCGATAGCAATTCAGTTATTTGTTCGTATCCCAAACATTACTGGTGCTCTCACCTTCCCCTGTGATTAGAAATTTCACGTTTCGGAAGCCCGATCCCGGCTTTATGAATTTATCTGTTCAATGTGGGCTCATATGATTTTTGTACATAAGTTGATTGTTTGCTTTAAAAGATTTGACAATAAAATAAATATGAAAACTCGGCGACAATAAAAACAATCATTACGAATTTGTTGTTAACTAGTCACTGTATTCATATCGTTATGGTTAGATGTGTTTTAACTGATTACTTTTGAATCGAAATCGCAAAGTAAGCATTGTTGGTTGCAGTTGGAATAAAGTTTCTCTGAAACGAATAAAAGGAAAAACCGGTTTCGTTTTATCTGAGTATTCTGGCGCTTGCAATTGAAATTGCTTCAATCATACACCATTTATAGGAATTGTGTGTACCATTCTTCTTGACAAGTTAATGTTCCCTCTTCATATTACAGTAGCGAATTAGAAGCTGGGTTCCATACAACTCAAGAATATTCATTTTCAATTTATCGTCTCAAACTAACCGTTTATACTGCGGCAAATAGGCCACTTCGATTATTGATTAAGAGTTAGTGACATCCAGTTCCGCTGATATGGCTTAATTTTTTGATATAACTGCCCTTTAAAAGTTAAGTCAGTATTATTTAATACAGTTTTTCAATTTAAGTAGAGGTAAATCGTATCCTTACTTCCACTCCATATATTTCGGGATTTTTATGTGTTTGTCTGCTCCTGTGTTTTGTAAAAATCAATTAGATCATAGCCACGTGGCTTAGTGCTATCATAAGTTTACGTTGATTGGTCACTAGGCGGTGATTAATGTGCTTCCTGTCTAGTCTTTATAGTACTAGTCGGATTCTGCCGACCAAGCTGTAATGAGGCCACTAGTCTGCGCGCGCTGTTGTGATTTAGGGTTCGGTGAAGGTAGTTGGCAGGGAACGCATTTCATGTTGTTTGGCACTCATCAAGAAGGCAAACAGCGTTTTAGGGTAACTGTGTTCCATAAAACATTTGGTCACAAGTAGGGTGGCGGTAACAGTCGCGTACTGAGATTGTGACAAGTGGTCGGTTCTTCCAAGTAGCGTTAGTTCTGTCAAGATTACAGAAACACTATGCTGGCAAATACCAAATATTACACTACCTTCGTTAAGGGTTTCCTTTCGATTACCCTCAATCACGAGTCTGCAGACCACATCTAGGGTGTCGGTCAGTGGTTAGAATCCTTAGTCTCAATAATGGTCTACTTAATTTGGTTTGGTAGCAGTGGTACCACTACTCCCTTAATCTTAAGTGTGGCTCGAATCCATGTACAAATGAATATACGTGGGACATGAGCTTACAAAAATTTCAAACTGTAGCACAGGATCATGGTCTGCTTAGAATTGTTGGTCCGTAATTAGCAATGATTCTCACTAAATTCATAAATGTTTCAGAAATTAAGTCCAAAACGAAATGACGAAAGGAGCTTTCACGTCGCATCAGCTTAAAGGTTAAGGGAATATTAAATAAGGCATCATAACAGGAATATCACAGAGTATGACTGGGAAAAGTTACAAAATAATCGTCGGTTCCTAATAGATAACGACTAATCGGTTCAGAAAGTAAAAAACAGACATCACAGCAGTCAGGTAACACGTGTTCTATGTTCTAATTAAATTAACATTCTCAAAGTGTAACTTCGATGGCTAATTCAAAGAGCCGACCAACTGCAAACGTCATCTTGTAAATTGTAGAAAAAATGCATTATTACACTAACCGACGTCGAAGAAGCCAGTCAATCAGTTACAGCTTAGAAGTAGGTATATCCATAAATCAGTAAAATGTTGCCAAACACCGATCAACACATAGAGAATGATCTGTCGGATTAAACCCCATAAGAGAAGAGGTAGAAACAAAGCTAGCATTTTGTGAAAAATAAAAAATACGTGTTCAATCATGCTACATCCTCCAAACCACAAAATAATAGATGTACGACCAGTAAAATCCGATAGTATGTTCGGGGACGAGGCTAATAGAAATTGTTACATCACCCTTCCCCTAGAACATAAATATTTATATAAAAGAGTGTCTGTGTTGAATTATCCTAGAAAACAATCATGATAAAAAAACAATGCGATGATAATGGAATCAATGTATGATAATAAAATAACAATTCTAATGAGATCAAATAAATGCACATATAGCACATATCGCAATAGAGACTGATCAATTTCAGTCCATAACAAATCAACAGGAAGATCCAAATACATTCTAAATATATATACATACCCGATGCACAAGTACTGTTATCTTGACTGAGTAGCCTAGTGGTGGACGCAGTGATATTTGGCACGAAACGAACTGAATTCCAGTCCCATTGTGAATATCAACATTGGTGTATGCAGGTGCATCCAGTCATCAAGTCTCAAATAGGATAGAATGCGTGTCTAGGATTCCGCTTGTTAATCACAATCCAACTTAAACAAATAAATGTTACGTTTGCGAATATCAAAAATACCACCATGTTAAAAGAGCATGAACTAATATAGAATGTGAGGGTAACTAATTACCGACGTGTTCTACAAATCGATTATGAGCAGAAACATTATAGATCTTTAAAAGAAGGTATAGAAATATAACGATACTGCTTACTAGATTTAGAGTCGCGTAGTTTAACTAACAGTTCATAGATAAATTAATGACATATAAACAGGACGACAAATAAAGCAAATTTCAGTCTCATAGGTCTAATGTGGTGATGGATTAATAATGTAATCATAAGGCTGGGAATGGACATCTCCTTAGCATATCAGGTGGTCAAATAAGAGACAAGTATAATCCAGACGCATGAAAATTGATAACATTTAGATTGTGAAATTAGTTTAAATGATGAACAAAATTTAATAAGATCGTAAAAGTGTAGTTCCATTGATGAATTTAGTCTACGTGAATCATAACAAGAGAATTATACATTTTTACCTATTAGCTCAGTACTAGATGAAATTGTCGTACAACTATCATTACCACCCATATGCGGATACATTGTAGGCGAAAACACACCTTCCTGATCAGTTTTAGGAATATTTAATATAATGACTAGTGTATCTAATGCGTCAGATGGGGACCAACAATTAAGGGCATTGCTAGGTAACATGGTTAAGTTTTGCAGGTTATTCAGCAGAGATCGTCTTAGAATATAGCATTAGAATGCTCAGTATCACTACCACATTAGAAAACACCTTTCTGCATTGGTTATAAAGTCTGTTGTAGAAATGTCTGCTACGATATCATAAGATGTACTAAAATCCAACGGTATGGATGTTGAAACGGTATGTGAATTAGACGTAACCTGAAGTTGTTAAGGTTTAGAGTTATAAATATTATTATTAATCTGAGATGAGAATGTTGTTGAAGAACTTACAGTAAATACTGGAATCGGAAGCGAAATGATTGTAGTCTGGTTAGGGATACTAGCTAAGAGTGGGACATCGTTAGTCAAACTGTTTGTAGTTGTTCGACTCATATTATCATCTGTAGAGCATAAAAGTTGCATGGAATTTTTTTCGGTACAATGTGATATCGATGACTGATTGCTTGAGAACCTCATAAGGTGTCATAGGATCGCGATTAATTAGCACTTCCCGTAATTGATCAGCAATTTCATCAGGTTGTAGTGTGCTGACGTACTCACATTTTACGTCCTTAGATGTAATGTTGCGCAGGAAGAAAATACTGCTCTAGCCGTGAGAACCAAAGAACTAGATCATGCGACGTATAAGGCAGGATAGGAATAACTAGACGGAGAGACATACTAACATGTATGAAACGCAATAATAAGTACCAAAATGAATTGGCTAAAAATAAATGAACTCACCCGGTCCATTAAGAATTGATGCAGGGTGTGATACATATAATCCAATTTTGTAGCATGATTATAAGATATATATCCACAAACTGCATAAAATAAACGTTCCAGCTATGAATACTCAGTGCATATTAAATAATTGGGATCACTAATTTAATAAAGTCAACTGACTACCGGTAACGTTATGTTTATTGATAAGCCATATGTGATTTATCTTAGGCTACGTGTCCGATCGACTGTTCGGTATATGAATTGTTAATGCTTATTAATATTGGATTACGATAGTACTATGTTTAGTAGTAATATAATTCCAAATTATATATAAGTCACCATATATCCAAATGACTAAAACACATCCACAAGAAATCGGGTGAGTGTATGTATAAAAAGGCAGTAAGGATGAATTTACAAGAATTATATTTGATCACAGAAAGTCTAACAAGCACAAAATCAAAACCAGCGACGAAAGTTAACAATATCAGTTTACGTGTTCAATCATGCTACATCCTCCAAACCACAAAATAATAGATGTACGACCAGTAAAATCCGATAGTATGTTCGGGGACGAGGCTAATAGAAATTGTTACATCACCCTTCCCCTAGAACATAAATATTTATATAAAAGAGTGTCTGTGTTGAATTATCCTAGAAAACAATCATGATAAAAAAACAATGCGATGATAATGGAATCAATGTATGATAATAAAATAACAATTCTAATGAGATCAAATAAATGCACATATAGCACATATCGCAATAGAGACTGATCAATTTCAGTCCATAACAAATCAACAGGAAGATCCAAATACATTCTAAATATATATACATACCCGATGCACAAGTACTGTTATCTTGACTGAGTAGCCTAGTGGTGGACGCAGTGATATTTGGCACGAAACGAACTGAATTCCAGTCCCATTGTGAATATCAACATTGGTGTATGCAGGTGCATCCAGTCATCAAGTCTCAAATAGGATAGAATGCGTGTCTAGGATCAGATGGGATGATTTTCAGATCCTAGACGTCGTTTAATATATCAGTCAACTTGCCAGCTAAAACTGGACCATCATACATAAAGATATCGGTAGACAACCCACCAGTTCCTGCATCTTTTCCTCGCTTCAAGTTACTTTTGACCTTTTCGACCTCACTGAGAAGTGGGGGACCTGTGTCATATTTCCATTCAGGTTGTTTGGGGATATTAGGTAAGCTAATAGTAGCTGGCGGCCAGTTGAACTGTTCCTGAAAGTGTTCCGCTCATATTTCTAATCTTCTAGACTGACAGTGAGTCATGGACCCGTCTTTTTCCGAGATAATTTCACTCACCGCCGATTTCTTAATACCAGTGTCCTTGATAAGTTGGGACAGCTGTCTACTATTTCCCGACGCCGCCTATGCTTCCATCGCTTTTGCTTTTGTTGCCCACCAATGTTCACGGTCCTTACGTAGACTCTTTGTTAGTCTACGTTTCAATTGTCGTCGCTCTTCATTATCCGAGCTTGCTGGAATAAGTTTTTGAGCCTCCATCAGTTCACTAGAAGTTACAGAGATCCAATGATCTTTTATAACCTTTGGATTGAAGTTAGGTGCAGATAACGCTACTGCGTTTACATCTGCTTTAAAATCATCCGAAGCTATTTCGGGGTGAATCTGTTGGTTGTGGGCAACTAAATGCTTAGCCAAGCCATTTCTAAATGCAATCTTGGCATTTTCAGTCTCGAATTGATATCTAAGATGTCTGCCTGATGTGACCTTTCTGCAACCAGCAAAACATATAGAGATATGTGCTCTCACGAGGGCGTAGTCAGAATCTAAACACGTGCCCCAGAAAAAGCGGAAGTCCTCTATACAGCTTTTCCAACGATAGCTGATGCTAATGTGGTCAATTTGCGTCCATCGTTGTGTAGATGACGGAGGTCACCAGGTCAAACGATGTCTCTCTTTATGTTTAAAGTTTGTACTTTACTTACTTACGCCTGTTACCCCCTCTCGGAGGAGCATAGGCCACTCACCAGTATTCTCCATTCAACTCTGTTCTGGGTAATCCTTTCCAGCTTTTTCCAGTTGCTGTTCATCCTTTTAATGTCTGCTTCCAACTTTCGACACAGTGTGTTCTTTGGCCTTCCTATTTTCCGTTTTCCAACAGGGTTCCAAGTTAGTGCTTGTCTCGTGATGCAGTCAGATGATTACTGCAATGTATATCCTATCCATTTCCAACGTCTTTTCCTGATTTCCTCTTCAGCTGGAAGTTGGTTTGTTCTCTCCCACAGTAGGCTGTTGCTGATGGTCTCCGGCCAACAGACATTCAGTATCTTGCGTAGATAGTTGTTTATAAATACATGTATCCTCCTGAGGATCTTTGCAGTAGTTCTCCATTCCTTATAATGGTGTTTCTTGCGGCCCAGAGCCTCTTGACAAGTTGAAGTTAGTGCCTCTTTGATTCCTTTCCAGTTATCTTCCACAGTGGTTTCTTCCTCCTTCAGTAGATCTCGTAAGACTTATAACCTGTTGTTGAGAGCTTTTTGAATTCCTGAAGCTGGTCAGTATTTAGAGAAAAGGTTGTATTGAACCGTCGAGATACTGTTATTCCAGTTATCCATTGCTTCTTTAGCTTCAGTTTCATTTTGGCAACCACTAGGTGGTGATATAAAGCTATACAAGCTCTTCTCCTGTTTCTCACATCTCCAATTGATCTTCTGAATTTTTTATTGATGCATATATGATCGATTTGATTTTCTGTAGCATGATCCGGTGAGACCCATGTAACCTTGTGTATGCGTTTGTGGGGGAATATTGTACCACCTATAACTATTTTGTTGAAAGCGCAAAGATTTGTAAATCTTTCACCATTCTCATTTCTTTCTCCCAGTCCCTATTGTCCCGTGATGTCTTCGTATCCGGTGTTGTCCATTCCGACTTTGGCGTCTAGGTTCCCCATTATTATTGTCAGATCCTTTCTTGGACACTTCGCTATAATTGGCTGCAGCCTATCATAAAACTGATCTTTGTCTTCGTCATTCCCATCGTTGGTGGGTGCATAACATTCGATAATGTTCATTGTAATCCCCATCTTCATTGTCTCGAAAGATGCATTGATGATCCTGGGTCCATGTGGTTCTCATCCTACAAGTGGATTGCGCGCTTTTTTGGACAGCATCAAAGCGAGTCCTTGGGTGTGTGCGGCATTTTCCTCTTCGTGCCCGGAGTATAGTAGCACCTCTCCCGTAGCTAATGTTTTCTGTCCAGTTTGAGTCCAATGCGTTTCGCTGATCCCGAGCACAGTCAAGTTGTATCTCTTCATTTCTGCCGCTATCTGATTGATCTTCCCGGTCTCCCACATTGTCCGAACATTCCATGCACCTATAAAAATTTTCGCTCTGGTCGTTAGAAAGGGAGGTCATCGGCCTCATGACTTCCGAAGAATCTCGGCTTTCATCATGAAGCGTCTTATAGATTCCTTCCACTCCCAGGGCAGAGTTTAAATAGTTAAGTTTGTTAATTCTGGTTAGCGTTTGTTTTTAACAAGCTTGTGTATTACGGGATAGGGGTGCTATCTCTATGCCCAACCCTCCTCCTTTACCCGGGCTTGGGACCGGCAGCAACCCTAGAACAGCTGCGGGCGGAGTTAAAGTTTGCAGTAGCTAAAAATAAACGGTGGTCTGAACAATAATTGGATCAGACTTTCTCCGTTATCCGTTCTCTTGGCCGAGTCATCCACCTAAGTGTTTGTCAGTCTGATTAAGCCCACCGACTTGGATATTTAAATCCCTTGCTATAATAACTATGTCTGAGCGCCTAGCTTTCTGAAGGAGACTGGAAAACTTCATATAGAACTTGTCTTCCGGTTCGTCTGTGCTGCAGTCAGCAAGAGCATGAGCAGAGACGACTAAAAGACATCGGCGTGTGTCCCTATCTTTCCGAGTTTGTACTGTGCCATTTAGACGGAAAGCACATAAACGACTGTCTACAGGGATCCATTCGAGAAGTGCCTGTTATACCCGTGAACTTAGTGCTATACTTACACCAGCAAGACTACATGAACCTGCTGTGGGGTCTCCAGATAAAACGAAGAGAGGATTGTACTGTTCCGCCACATTGATTAAGTGAGGTCAAATGGATGACTATGCTGGGGTCCTGTATACGTGTTTTGGAGACACAGCATGCATCAACTGCACATAGGATCCTGGCGTGGTCATTCTATTGACCTCACCTAGTCAATGTGAAGAACCTTCGTGACACACTTCGTTTATCTTGCGTCTTGACAGCAACTTCACGTGGGCTAGCCGGTGTAGGTATTTCATTAAGAATGAGAGCAGAACAAGTATTCTCGAATGGATTCCTGTCAAAAGTCACCTATGTGCCGTTGGACTAAATGATTCAGTAAGAACTCGGAAAGATAGGAACATACGCCGTTGTCTTTCCGTTGTTTCTATCTACGCTCCCACTAACTGCAGCCCGGATGAAGTGAAAAATGAATTTTTACAGAAAATTTTCTGAACTTCATATTGCCAAGCACTCATATTTGGTACTCATGGCGGGTGGTTTTAACGGCCAATTAGGTAGCTTAAATCAGTCTAAAAGACATTTAGGTGAATGCTTATGTTCCAGCTTAGAGAACGGATAACAGTGACCAACTACAACTTTGCCCAGATAATTGTTTATTTCTAGCAAACACGAACTTTAAGCATAAGGAACGACATCGTCTAACACAGCAACCTCCTGGCCCTACTCAACGGTGGACTCAAACAGACCATATTACTATTAGTCACCGTCTCGGGGTGTTCGATAGAAGATTGCCAATCCTTTTAGAGTACATGTTTAAATTCTGATCATGCTCTAGTACGAACATGCATTTACTTGCATCTTACTTGAAGGGGTACTCCAGAAGTACATAGATCTTGTTAAGGCTCTTTACCCAAACACTCTTAATCATGTCAGAGCTTATTGCGAACTGTCATCCGAACTTGTAACCTTAAATGGTGTCTATCAAGGCTGCCCACTGTCTCTATTTTTATTTAATTTCATGGTCGATTTACTGTTGGAAATTATACTCTCATAGTTTGACTTTGCAAGAATAGATCTACTAGCAGATCCACTTATTGACTTAGAATATGCTGATGACATGGTCTTGCTTGGCGAAGACGCTGATAAGATGCAAAATCTCTTAACAGCAATAAGCTCCAATGCAGCCATGTTCAGAATGTGTTTCTCCCCTTCTAAATGCAAACTATTGCTCCAGGACTGGTCTTCATCAACACCTGAGCCAAAGATAGGGAGTGAGATAGTTGAGCACATCAACCACTTTACTTATCTTGGAAGTCTGATCAACCTTGATGGGTTGGTCTCTGACGAGGTCTCGGTACGAATTCAAAAAGCTCGCTTGGCTCTTGCCAATTTACGTCACCTATGGCGTAGACGAGATATTCGTCTCTCAACGAAGAGAAAAGTACTGGGCAACAGTTCGCTATATTTTACTGTATGAATGTGAGATACGACCACTAAGGGTAAGCAATACTCGAAGGTTATTAGTTTTTGACTATTGGTGTCTTCGAAATATCGCTCGCGTCAGCTGGGACCACTGAGTAGGTAATAACGAGGTTAAACGACGGGTGTTAGGCAAAGGTGGTAAATCATTCAATGAGGTTGTGAATCTTTATCCACTGTGGTGGGTAGGACATATGTTCGTATGCCTGACCACCGTCTGCCTTGACGCGCGATGTTGGCTAATATAAGAGTAAGATGGAAGAGAGTTAAAGGCGGCCAAACCAAAACATGGCATCAGTTCATGAAATTACTGATTAATGGTTTAAGTCGTGTCGGTAGCTGCAGACTATTTGGGTTGGGTCCTCGCGAATACCGTAATTAGTAACTAGAAACACTGAGTGACATGGTCCAGACTCGGTCACAATGACGCAGATGTATCCACTCATAGTCCTCCCTTAAGTCGTGAGCTTCAAATTATTTCATAACTTCCCACGCTTCCTGAATCATATACTATATTTTTACACTCCTTGTTATTATTATTATCATTGAAGTAACTTCTACTTCTCTTAATGTGGTGTTAATCTTGCGGTGCCATAAAGGCAACTTGGACCGATGTACACATGTGCCAGGTTCTGTGTTGATCATACATACCACCGGATGGCTTAAAGTTGACAATAATAGCTCTGAAGTCACTCTTCTACAAACATTTGTGATACGCCTTAGTCATTAGAGTATCTGATCAAGGCTCTTCTAAAACAGGCCGAATCTCCTTGCGAACCTTCATCAGAATCGATGTCACTAAATGTTCTTCAAGGTTGCCTCCTCTTCCCCGTAGACGTCCCTTTAAAGATATCACTTTTTTCATCTAACTCTTCAAGGACTGACTTAAAGTACGTAAATGACAGTTCTGTTTAACAAAGTCGCTTACTAGGTTTTGAGTTTTCTGGTCACCGTAAATAACAATATATAGTCACATGATCAGCACTTTCTTACTAAACGCACTGCTGCTTCGGAATTAGTCTGCATCAACACCTTAGGATGGTTGGCGCGTCATCTTAAGTCTTGTCAGTCCATATGTTTAACGAGTTCCCAATATGAGTTCGAGGAGCTATCCTTACATCCTCAGCATTGTCCCCTATGACTTGAAAAATATGTACATCTGTCAACATAGGTCTGTTCTACTTTGTATCTGTAATGTCACCTTTAAGAGTAGAGGTTCATGGGTTGCTAATATTTGGTCATTGGTGTCTTCGAAGCCTTGTTTGCGTATACCAAGGCAACTAAATACGCTATATTGAGGATAAACGCAGGTCACTGGGTAAAAATAATTAATGGACTTGATGTAATTGTCAATCTTCATCAACTTAACTAGTATGTAATGTGATGTCGTCTGAGCCACATGCAACGCAAGTTGGCAGGGGACAAGAAGGCTTTTTGAATCTGTCAAAATTTCGTCAGATATCTCCGAGATAATTCAACAATGCCTTTACTGCATATGACCAGTCTTTGTGATTATGCAGACCAGTTCTAATGCAGCATTTTATATTTCGGGAATGAGCAGCTGCAACCCAAATCTACTTGCTTTGTTGCTCAGTGTATTCAAAATATTGAATTGTGCCAGCGTCTTCTCTAAACAGGTCAATTTCGTTTGCGTACTCCATGTTGATGAGTGGGTTTTCAGGAAGGTGATCAATCTCTGTAAAGAGTTACGGTACTTGCTGGAGTGGTAGGCAGCCCAAAGGCAGTTGGACTCTTTTATAAACTTTCGTCTGCTATTCTAGTCTTCTGTACCGACAATTTTTTACGCCTGTTTGTAGTAGTAATGTTGTCTACATTTTTTTTCAGTGCCAAACACTGCCCACATACGGTGAGTTCCCGAAGGGTTATTAATTCATTAGGAGTTTCCGAAATCCTCTGATCCATTCCTAGTACATTCAAATTGCTTAAATGGGATCAAACTTCATAGGGGTAAATCTATAAAAACCACAGTCATGTACACAACTGTAACACCAGTAGTCTAAGCTCAACGCTTTTCATTCCATACATATGGGTTCTATGCACATCACTTAGACTCTAGAACAAACCATCTCTTGGTTTGGTCGTAACATCTCATCACCAACCTCAATGGTGTGACTATAAAAATTTTTAAATATGTGATCAATCGACCTTAGGTTTTCCATACTCAAGTGTTTAAAGTTCTTCATTCCGTGTGCTCAGGTTATGGATTATTCAAAATAATTCTTCACAATTATTACCTATAATTACTCTTGACTTAAATACTTGGTATAAATAAATTAATTAATTTGGATGTCTGACATTGACTAAAACTACCTGGTCTAATTTCACAAATCTCAGCATGCAAGATTCTGCTTTTGTAAGTCGTCGATTTTAAGTTGCACGTTTTGTATTAAAAACAAATTCGAGTATGCTTCATTTAGCTTATTCAAAATTATAGCCACTAATTTAGTTTTATTTGGAGTGGATGATATTAATTCTATAATCTGAATAAATTGCTTTATTGACCAAGGATTTTCGTTTTCTACCTACTACATTTTGTAGGTAACAGATTTAAATGCGATATATGACGTCATCGGTCATCTAGAAAACTTTCCAATGTCTATGATTCAGTTACAAGATACCAGGATCGGTCAGCTATTACAGACTATCCGTCATAAAGTTGATCCTCCTCTCCAGAGACGCATCAGACTTATTATTAAAGCATGGCAGAAGCTATTATCCTCTGAATACTCACATCAGTTTGTTATTCCTATAAAGACGTTGGACAAGAGTATACCTACATCACCTAAATCAAATAGAACACTAACTAAAATACTCGCTCAGGACAAGCCAAAGCAATCAACAGATTCTGTAAGTATAATATACCATCTCCAGATGAAGGGCCCTGGTGATGAGAATTCTGTTCGCCTTACAATGCGAAATTATCCAAACTCCTCCCCAGACAAATTGCATAAAGTTAGTTCACTGAAACTCTCTACATATCCAACACAGCAAAACGAAAGCTATATCCCAAATGTTTCTAAACGCCCAAAGTTTGCAGATACAATACTCCCTATCGTGAGTACATCATCAGTTGTTCAAGTTAGTAGTCCAGCTAACCTTGTGAATGGTAGTAAATGCATAGACTTAGAACATAGAGATATCAAATGTCAAGAAGATTCAAATACTTCAGTACCCCAAACAGTAACCGCAATGGCATCACGATTACCCATCCCACAGTCGTTCAAACCCCGAATGACAAATTCAATGCGATTATCGAAAGTAAAATCGACTGCAGAATTAGTGCAAGCTGCAGGCGACTGTATTGATTCCGTAACTGCCGACCGCATACTTACAAATAAAATCAGTAAAGAAGTTGACCCTCTTCCTGTATGTTCTCTTATGCAACCCATAAAATCACACCTAGATCGTACAAATTTCAGCGCCCACTCAAGTTCACGCAGTGTTTCTGCAAGTGCCAATCAAATTTCACATCTTATGTGTAACACATTTTTAGATGTGAAATCCGAAGTATACATGAAGTGTAAAGAAAATCCTACTGGGTACGAAAAAAATCACCGATCATCTGACTCTGACCGAATCGCTATTCCTTCCTTGACTGTATCAGTTATTGAAAATCAAAGTCTTTTGAGCTATAACAGTGAAAATATTTCCGATCAATTATTCCCCAAATATGTAGTTAATGACAGCATACCAATTTCCCAGAAAGTTAAGAAAATGAAGCATAAACGTCATAAAGGCGAAACTAAATTATCAGAAAGTTCTCTAAGATTGCATCCAAAACAACTAAATGGTCATCAACAACGCGAAACGACCCTTCCCCCAGTGACGAATTTCATGGATGACTGGCCTAAATTACCATCTTTGCCGGAAGACATTGATTGGCATAGCCTCGATCGCAGCAGTGTAACTGTCTGTAATAACAATTCTTTTATGATTATAGGGAACAAGTCTCCTGACAAATGTACAGTCGGTACGGAAGTTGAATATGCTTGTATTTTTCCCACTAATTTACACTCTGTCATGCTGGATGGTCAATATCTTCATGTACTTCCGTGGGTTGATATGATTGGTTATAAGCGTCATTTCTTCCCTTCCTGTTCTGATCAGGAGCTGAGTGACCTGACTATAATGCCCGAACCTTGGTGATTCGAATGATTCCGTTAACAAATTTTATTTGTAGTGCCTTCCTACAAGATAAACTATTCTACTCTACTTTTTTCTTTCAAATTGTGACTAGTTTTGATGTCTCCATGTTTCCTCTGGTTTAACATTCGTACGAATGTCATGCAGCATTTATTTCACTTGTCAATAATATGATTTCTAAAGTTCCTAAATGCTAATAACCTTTAGTTCGATATGTTATCTCGATAGCAATTCAGTTATTTGTTCGTATCCCAAACATTACTGGTGCTCTCACCTTCCCCTGTGATTAGAAATTTCACGTTTCGGAAGCCCGATCCCGGCTTTATGAATTTATCTGTTCAATGTGGGCTCATATGATTTTTGTACATAAGTTGATTGTTTGCTTTAAAAGATTTGACAATAAAATAAATATGAAAACTCGGCGACAATAAAAACAATCATTACGAATTTGTTGTTAACTAGTCACTGTATTCATATCGTTATGGTTAGATGTGTTTTAACTGATTACTTTTGAATCGAAATCGCAAAGTAAGCATTGTTGGTTGCAGTTGGAATAAAGTTTCTCTGAAACGAATAAAAGGAAAAACCGGTTTCGTTTTATCTGAGTATTCTGGCGCTTGCAATTGAAATTGCTTCAATCATACACCATTTATAGGAATTGTGTGTACCATTCTTCTTGACAAGTTAATGTTCCCTCTTCATATTACAGTAGCGAATTAGAAGCTGGGTTCCATACAACTCAAGAATATTCATTTTCAATTTATCGTCTCAAACTAACCGTTTATACTGCGGCAAATAGGCCACTTCGATTATTGATTAAGAGTTAGTGACATCCAGTTCCGCTGATATGGCTTAATTTTTTGATATAACTGCCCTTTAAAAGTTAAGTCAGTATTATTTAATACAGTTTTTCAATTTAAGTAGAGGTAAATCGTATCCTTACTTCCACTCCATATATTTCGGGATTTTTATGTGTTTGTCTGCTCCTGTGTTTTGTAAAAATCAATTAGATCATAGCCACGTGGCTTAGTGCTATCATAAGTTTACGTTGATTGGTCACTAGGCGGTGATTAATGTGCTTCCTGTCTAGTCTTTATAGTACTAGTCGGATTCTGCCGACCAAGCTGTAATGAGGCCACTAGTCTGCGCGCGCTGTTGTGATTTAGGGTTCGGTGAAGGTAGTTGGCAGGGAACGCATTTCATGTTGTTTGGCACTCATCAAGAAGGCAAACAGCGTTTTAGGGTAACTGTGTTCCATAAAACATTTGGTCACAAGTAGGGTGGCGGTAACAGTCGCGTACTGAGATTGTGACAAGTGGTCGGTTCTTCCAAGTAGCGTTAGTTCTGTCAAGATTACAGAAACACTATGCTGGCAAATACCAAATATTACACTACCTTCGTTAAGGGTTTCCTTTCGATTACCCTCAATCACGAGTCTGCAGACCACATCTAGGGTGTCGGTCAGTGGTTAGAATCCTTAGTCTCAATAATGGTCTACTTAATTTGGTTTGGTAGCAGTGGTACCACTACTCCCTTAATCTTAAGTGTGGCTCGAATCCATGTACAAATGAATATACGTGGGACATGAGCTTACAAAAATTTCAAACTGTAGCACAGGATCATGGTCTGCTTAGAATTGTTGGTCCGTAATTAGCAATGATTCTCACTAAATTCATAAATGTTTCAGAAATTAAGTCCAAAACGAAATGACGAAAGGAGCTTTCACGTCGCATCAGCTTAAAGGTTAAGGGAATATTAAATAAGGCATCATAACAGGAATATCACAGAGTATGACTGGGAAAAGTTACAAAATAATCGTCGGTTCCTAATAGATAACGACTAATCGGTTCAGAAAGTAAAAAACAGACATCACAGCAGTCAGGTAACACGTGTTCTATGTTCTAATTAAATTAACATTCTCAAAGTGTAACTTCGATGGCTAATTCAAAGAGCCGACCAACTGCAAACGTCATCTTGTAAATTGTAGAAAAAATGCATTATTACACTAACCGACGTCGAAGAAGCCAGTCAATCAGTTACAGCTTAGAAGTAGGTATATCCATAAATCAGTAAAATGTTGCCAAACACCGATCAACACATAGAGAATGATCTGTCGGATTAAACCCCATAAGAGAAGAGGTAGAAACAAAGCTAGCATTTTGTGAAAAATAAAAAATACGTGTTCAATCATGCTACATCCTCCAAACCACAAAATAATAGATGTACGACCAGTAAAATCCGATAGTATGTTCGGGGACGAGGCTAATAGAAATTGTTACATCACCCTTCCCCTAGAACATAAATATTTATATAAAAGAGTGTCTGTGTTGAATTATCCTAGAAAACAATCATGATAAAAAAACAATGCGATGATAATGGAATCAATGTATGATAATAAAATAACAATTCTAATGAGATCAAATAAATGCACATATAGCACATATCGCAATAGAGACTGATCAATTTCAGTCCATAACAAATCAACAGGAAGATCCAAATACATTCTAAATATATATACATACCCGATGCACAAGTACTGTTATCTTGACTGAGTAGCCTAGTGGTGGACGCAGTGATATTTGGCACGAAACGAACTGAATTCCAGTCCCATTGTGAATATCAACATTGGTGTATGCAGGTGCATCCAGTCATCAAGTCTCAAATAGGATAGAATGCGTGTCTAGGATTCCGCTTGTTAATCACAATCCAACTTAAACAAATAAATGTTACGTTTGCGAATATCAAAAATACCACCATGTTAAAAGAGCATGAACTAATATAGAATGTGAGGGTAACTAATTACCGACGTGTTCTACAAATCGATTATGAGCAGAAACATTATAGATCTTTAAAAGAAGGTATAGAAATATAACGATACTGCTTACTAGATTTAGAGTCGCGTAGTTTAACTAACAGTTCATAGATAAATTAATGACATATAAACAGGACGACAAATAAAGCAAATTTCAGTCTCATAGGTCTAATGTGGTGATGGATTAATAATGTAATCATAAGGCTGGGAATGGACATCTCCTTAGCATATCAGGTGGTCAAATAAGAGACAAGTATAATCCAGACGCATGAAAATTGATAACATTTAGATTGTGAAATTAGTTTAAATGATGAACAAAATTTAATAAGATCGTAAAAGTGTAGTTCCATTGATGAATTTAGTCTACGTGAATCATAACAAGAGAATTATACATTTTTACCTATTAGCTCAGTACTAGATGAAATTGTCGTACAACTATCATTACCACCCATATGCGGATACATTGTAGGCGAAAACACACCTTCCTGATCAGTTTTAGGAATATTTAATATAATGACTAGTGTATCTAATGCGTCAGATGGGGACCAACAATTAAGGGCATTGCTAGGTAACATGGTTAAGTTTTGCAGGTTATTCAGCAGAGATCGTCTTAGAATATAGCATTAGGTCGGTTGAATATCGGTAACACTAACAGCAGCAGATCCAATGTC
>JAGWFQ010000075.1:0-23394 GCA_025215515.1 Schistosoma japonicum
ACCTCATTTACCGCTATTAGTTTCCGTCCCATAAGTGCTTCTGACTGTGATTTCTGTTCGGGAGCATTGCTGTTGGGGGTACATCTGTATACAAGTAGGAAACGCTAAATGATTTCTGTTAGGCTCACCTTCCCTTTTGCCTTTAGTACAGCTCGTATGAAAGTATCCACGAAACGCCTCACTTGTCCATTTGATTGGGGATGGTACGATGGGGAACTTAACCTTTTACGTGACATATACCACCAGTGAACTGTGATATGTAATCAAGGTGTCGGACTTCTCGAGGTGAGCATTTAGCGGCTTTCGCTTTAAATGCATTGGTTAACGGTTCGTGATCCGTATGAACTGTGAATTCCCTGCCTTCGAGCATGTGTCGGAAATGCTTGATGGTTACGCAGATTGCGAAGAAATCTAGACCGAAGGTAGAATATCTCGTCTCTGCTGGAGCGGGTATTTTTGAGAAGAATGCGATCGGTTTCCAGGCGTTTTTAACTAGTTGGTTAAGAGTACCGCCTAAGGCTTTGTCCAAAGCATCTACCATCAAAGCAAAGGGGTACTGAGAATTTGGATAAGTTAATGTAGCTGTTTGAGGAAGTTTATCCTTTAACTGGTTAATAACTTCGACAACTTCAGAGGTTAGCTTGAATTCCTTCGGTTTTCCTTTAAGCGAATCTGTCAATGGTTGCATTAGTTGTGCACAACCGGGTATGAATTCGCGATAAAAGTTTATTAAACCTAGAAAACTTCTAAGTTGTGTTAGAGAGCTTCGTATGAGGTATAGTTTAATAGTGTCTACCTCTTGTTTGATTGGTGTTATTCCTTCAGAGCCCACTGTATACTCAAGGAATTCTAGTGTTTCTACACCGAAAACACACTTATTTTGATGAATGTTCATGTCATTTTGATTTAATTATCCCAACACTGCTCTCACATGTTGTTCATGTGATTTCAAGTCCGGGCTGGCATTCAGTAAGTCATCTGTGTACCCCTGTGCAAACGGCATATCTCGAAATGGATAATTCAAAAATCTTTGGAATGTTTGTGCCACGCTCCGTAGGCCGAATGGCATGCGTACAAACTCGAATAGTCCAAAAGATGTTGTGATAGCTGTCTTCGAAATATCTTCCTCAGCTACTGGAATATTGTTATATGCCCTGAATAAGTCCATTTTAGTAAATACTTTCATATCCTGTAAACTATTCGTAAAGTCTTGAATATGTGGTATCGGGTACCTGTCTGGTACCGTTCGACGGTTAAAGTCTCTGTAATCCCTGCAGGGTCTTCAATCTCCATTGTTTTTATTTGGAACCATGTGCAATGAAGATGCCTAATGGCTATCAGATGGACGTATTATACTCAGCTGTAGCATGTAATCGAATTCCGCTCTACCTATTTTAAGCTTATCAGATGCTAATCTCCTGGGCTTAGCGAAAACAGGTGAATCTTTCGTTTTGTTTATGTGACATACTTTTAACTTACTTTTGAAAGTTTGAGGGTTTGATTTTGTAAGGTTTGAATATTCCACGAGTATATCTTGGTTCTTTTCCGTTGTTACTGGCGGAGTTTATATTAAATTTAGAGATGTGATATGACTTTCTGTGCCATTCATGCATTTCGAAGTTTCTTTTAATGCCAAACGTCACCTTTTAGTGTCAGCTAAAAATTTATGTCGCTGAAAAGTCCATTCCTAATATTGCCAGATCTAGATCGGCTACAGTGAAAACCCAAGGAAATCGTCTTCAAAACCCCAAATCTAGAGTCAACGTTTTCTGCCCAAACGTCGCGATTTTAGTCTTATTGGCAGCTTGAAGTATAAGTGCAAGTTTCTCCACCCAGCGATTTTTTTTCTGAGGAATGATACTAAGTGCAGCGCCAGTATCTACCAAAAATTTCAAGCCTGAATTTTTGTCTTTAACGTGAAATAAGCGACTGTTTAGGCACCCCTCCTCAGTTGTCACAACCTGGGGAGACGTTATACGTTTCCCTGCTTCTTCGAAGTCTGTTTAGGCCAGGCACATGGTTGGCTGCGTCTGGTCGATTGAGCACCGAATTTCCAGTGATACCAACAAAATTGTCCAGATTGTCTAGACCATTGTGGCCTGTTCCGTGATTTGGATCTCGGCTGTTGCGGTGACCTTCCCATATTTCCATGACTCGTTTACATTTTGCTGACAGCCCCTGTGAGACTTTCAACACTTGCAACCAGTTGTGCTATGACTGGATCATTTGTTGATTCTGCATTTTAAGTATGATGTATCATACGTGATGCGGTTGGGGGGGGGGACCTCATTCCATTATCCTGTCTGCAATCCGTGCTAAATGACATGGAGAGGTATCAGGATCTTGTGCGTCCAAACAGTGTTGAACGTAGCATGGGAGAGCTTGTATACATCATTGCTGTAGGACTGCTTCACCAACTGTGTTGTCACCCACTAAAGCTTGAAGATAACGCAAAAACTATGATGGTGACCTATCACCTAATGTTTCTACCAGGAAAAGCCTTTGAATTCTTAACCCATCTGATGATGATAGACGATTGGTCATTTCTCGTCTTAGGATGGTGTATAGTTGTGGTGACGGTGAACTCAAAATCATGTCACGGACTTCTTTGGTTACTGAAGGAGGTACGACTGAACATAAGTTTTGATAGAGAACTCCTTCAGATTTTATTTTGTGTTTGTGAAATAATGCTCTAACTGAGCAAACAGCAACTCAGGATCACTACGAACGAATTCTGGAAGTCGGACTTTTGTAGTCATAACGGTGTTTGCTCAGTTAGAGCATTATTTCACAAACACAAAATAAAATCTGAAGGAGTTCTCTATCAAAACTTATGTTCAGTCGTACCTCCTTCAGTAACCAAAGAAGTCCGTGACATGATTTTGAGTTCACCGTCACCACAACTATACACCATCCTAAGACGAGAAATGACCAATCGTCTATCATCATCAGATGGGTTAAGAATTCAAAGGCTTTTCCTGGTAGAAACATTAGGTGATAGGTCACCATCATAGTTTTTGCGTTATCTTCAAGCTTTAGTGGGTGACAACACAGTTGGTGAAGCAGTCCTACAGCAATGATGTATACAAGCTCTCCCATGCTACGTTCAACACTGTTTGGACGCACAAGATCCTGATACCTCTCCATGTCATTTAGCACGGATTGCAGACAGGATAATGGAATGAGGTCCCCCCCCCCAACCGCATCACGTATGATACATCATACTTAAAATGCAGAATCAACAAATGATCCAGTCATAGCACAACTGGTTGCAAGTGTTGAAAGTCTCACAGGGGCTGTCAGCAAAATGTAAACGAGTCATGGAAATATGGGAAGGTCACCGCAACAGCCGAGATCCAAATCACGGAACAGGCCACAATGGTCTAGACAATCTGGACAATTTTGTTGGTATCACTGGAAATTCGGTGCTCAATCGACCAGACGCAGCCAACCATGTGCCTGGCCTAAACAGACTTCGAAGAAGCAGGGAAACGTATAACGTCTCCCCAGGTTGTGACAACTGAGGAGGGGTGCCTAAACAGTCGCTTATTTCACGTTAAAGACAAAAATTCAGGCTTGAAATTTTTGGTAGATACTGGCGCTGCACTTAGTATCATTCCTCAGAAAAAAAATCGCTGGGTGGAGAAACTTGCACTTATACTTCAAGCTGCCAATAAGACTAAAATCGCGACGTTTGGGCAGAAAACGTTGACTCTAGATTTGGGGTTTTGAAGACGATTTCCTTGGGTTTTCACTGTAGCCGATCTAGATCTGGCAATATTAGGAATGGACTTTTCAGCGACATAAATTTTTAGCTGACACTAAAAGGTGACGTTTGGCATTAAAAGAAACTTCGAAATGCATGAATGGCACAGAAAGTCATATCACATCTCTAAATTTAATATAAACTCCGCCAGTAACAACGGAAAAGAACCAAGATATACTCGTGGAATATTCAAACCTTACAAAATCAAACCCTCAAACTTTCAAAAGTAAGTTAAAAGTATGTCACATAAACAAAACGAAAGATTCACCTGTTTTCGCTAAGCCCAGGAGATTAGCATCTGATAAGCTTAAAATAGGTAGAGCGGAATTCGATTACATGCTACAGCTGAGTATAATACGTCCATCTGATAGCCATTAGGCATCTTCATTGCACATGGTTCCAAATAAAAACAATGGAGATTGAAGACCCTGCAGGGATTACAGAGACTTTAACCGTCGAACGGTACCAGACAGGTACCCGATACCACATATTCAAGACTTTACGAATAGTTTACAGGATATGAAAGTATTTACTAAAATGGACTTATTCAGGGCATATAACAATATTCCAGTAGCTGAGGAAGATATTTCGAAGACAGCTATCACAACATCTTTTGGACTATTCGAGTTTGTACGCATGCCATTCGGCCTACGGAGCGTGGCACAAACATTCCAAAGATTTTTGAATTATCCATTTCGAGATATGCCGTTTGCACAGGGGTACACAGATGACTTACTGAATGCCAGCCCGGACTTGAAATCACATGAACAACATGTGAGAGCAGTGTTGGGATAATTAAATCAAAATGACATGAACATTCATCAAAATAAGTGTGTTTTCGGTGTAGAAACACTAGAATTCCTTGAGTATACAGTGGGCTCTGAAGGAATAACACCAATCAAACAAGAGGTAGACACTATTAAACTATACCTCATACGAAGCTCTCTAACACAACTTAGAAGTTTTCTAGGTTTAATAAACTTTTATCGCGAATTCATACCCGGTTGTGCACAACTAATGCAACCATTGACAGATTCGCTTAAAGGAAAACCGAAGGAATTCAAGCTAACCTCTGAAGTTGTCGAAGTTATTAACCAGTTAAAGGATAAACTTCCTCAAACAGCTACATTAACTTATCCAAATTCTCAGTACCCCTTTGCTTTGATGGTAGATGCTTTGGACAAAGCCTTAGGCGGTACTCTTAACCAACTAGTTAAAAACGCCTGGAAACCGATCGCATTCTTCTCAAAAATACCCGCTCCAGCAGAGACGAGATATTCTACCTTCGGTCTAGATTTCTTCGCAATCTGCGTAACCATCAAGCATTTCCGACACATGCTCGAAGGCAGGGAATTCACAGTTCATACGGATCACGAACCGTTAACCAATGCATTTAAAGCGAAAGCCGCTAAATGCTCACCTCGAGAAGTCCGACACCTTGATTACATATCACAGTTCACTGGTGGTATATGTCACGTAAAAGGTTAAGTTCCCCATCGTACCATCCCCAATCAAATGGACAAGTGAGGCGTTTCGTGGATACTTTCATACGAGCTGTACTAAAGGCAAAAGGGAAGGTGAGCCTAACAGAAATCATTTAGCGTTTCCTACTTGTATACAGATGTACCCCCAACAGCAATGCTCCCGAACAGAAATCACAGTCAGAAGCACTTATGGGACGGAAACTAATAGCGGTAAATGAGGTACTGAGGCCGGAAAAAGTAGGAAGCAAGAAAGATGACATCTATAGGATCGGGACGCAGGTGTATGTGAGGAACTACAGACTAAGAAGTGAGAAATGGAATAACGGGGTTATTAAAGGAAGAAAAGTAAAGGTGATTTATGAATTGACAGTAGAAGGACAAATGTGGGTTCGATACCGCAATCAGTTACGTAGGTTTAGTGAAGTAAAAGTGGATGGACCGAACCTAGCATTTAAACTTCTTGTTGATTTTTTCAAGGTTCTCACGGAAAAACCAACAATGATTGCAGCAAACTACGAGAAACCAGAGTCTACAAAAAAACAGTCACTAAGACGCAGCGAGAGAAAACGAAAAGCCACAATAGAGTTCCAATAAAGTGAATTTTTTTAAAAAAGAGGGTGCTATGAAGAGAAAGAAGTAGTTATTTTTCATGTAGTTATTCTCATTTTTGCTATTTTCTGTTTAACTGTGAAGTAAGCGGTAACCGGTACTGCTTTTCATTTCCTCCGCTCTGACCTTGCTAATTGTGATTGTTTGTAGTGTCTTTTTAGTGTGCTAATTACTCTAATTTCTACAAGGTCGATGTTGTAACTACATATACGGAGTTGGAATTTAATAGAATCGAATCTTTCTAATGCTGAGTTCGTGTCTTCTTGGTCTTGGCATGGGGTGAACAATCAGTTGTCGAGTTACTGGTCAAGTTTGCGAGTATTATTTGGCATAGACAAATTCGCAGATTAGAGTTGCAATAAGTTCGCATATAACAGTAGGTGTTTTATCCTGACATAACAAAATTATGTAGTATACGTTCCTAAACCGATATCGTTGCATCAGAATTACACCTGTATCTTGAAAATCACCTCTAGAATCTCATTGGTCTGATAATAAAATTTAGTTCTACTAGTTTTCCTTCAGAAATTGGTGATAATCAACAAAACGTTTGCTTAGACTACGAAGGCCAACAAATCAATTGATTCTCGTTTATAAGGTATTGGGTATTTGAATCACTATACCGCTGGTTTTTAGTGATGTGGGATTTGACCTTGGCAGTTTTGTTCTCATTGGTGTCTGGGGCTGTGTCGATTCTGTATCGGGGAGATTTTCTTAAGTAAAGTAATCCGTCTTCAAGCTTTGCTGTATTTGAACCTTATTTGCGACTTCAAGCGTTTTTAATCTATGTTTCAGCCATATATGTAAATTGATAGAAATAGCTTTCACGAGCGATCGTTTTGTTAAGAATGCTACATACTTAAGAGTTTGGATAATTCTTACCTTATTCGTAACAAGTAGCTGATTTTGTAGTTGGCTTGTTTACTATTTGTTATTTCGACGCGAAGTGATTCACATGAACTACGTAATTCGTCGCGGAAATTCTTTCTGGATCTGGACAGACTGTTACCTTTAAACAATCAAGTAGTGGATTTATGTTTACTACTGGATTGCATATTTTCAGTTATTTTCTGAGTATTAACTATCGTTTCAATACTAATTCTGATATAAAAGAGACTAAACTGTGTTAAAATATTCACTTATTTGTAATGGATAACAAATTTTTAACGTAAATGGCATTATTTGACCTACTAGCTACTAATGCGTTTCAAACTCTTGGGACACAATGTCTGCTGTCCCAAAGGTGTTGCTTTAATTACCCACCCGTGTGGGAGATTAGTGAGTGCCTATCTTGAAGGATTGCTGAACATTCCTAACTAAGTAGAATTTATTAGCTATGTCTCTGATTCTAAGTACTGGTCTTGTTCTTACATTCACTAAATTTATGACTATTCTTGGTCTTTGCAATACCATCATTCCACCTTAGCTGACCCATTCATCATAGTTGTACCGAAACGTTTATGCTATAAATAATTACATTTGTGTGCTCCAATGTTTTCTGCATGTTTTGTTACTTGTGCCTATTACTTGATGGTGCTATCATTATCATATTTATACTCATTCTTACTGTATGTTAAACCTAGCGTATTTATAGACGGTATGATTAACAGTTAATTCCATACCCCTGTATATTTTTTCTAGTTAAAAGTCACAATGTTCTTATAAATGTTCTCCTAAATCTCATTAATCCTTGTTTAAAATCAATTCAATAGGATTATTTTGTCAATCGCTAATGGAACAAACTGCAAAGTGTTCATTGCACCGTATAGATGATTGGTTAATCGTCCTAAAAGAACATCATATTTTAAAATCTCTTGGTAAAGAAAGGGAAGCTTTCGAAAAGAGTTTAGAGCTCCCGGCTATTCCTGAAATGATATTTGATCAAAACTCTCTTTCAATTTGTTTCTGTCAATCAAATAATATGAGTGAAGAGTTGGATAATGAGAAAACTTGCAAAATTGTATTTAATGCTCTCGATGCTCTTAAACTAGTTGACCCAAAGAATATTACAATCGAAGTGAGTTATTTGATACTAATCTGAACCGTTTTAAGGTGCCTTTTGCGAAAGATTGGAGAGAATCTAGGGCTAATAATGTGGGAGACTTAGTAGCGCATAGACCATATGATTGGACGTTTACTACTCCGTATGCAGGTACTTTATCTGGTGAGTATTTTAATGTTTTTCGAAGGTCATAAAATAACTAACAGTTATTTACTCCTATTGGTAGTAACATCCATGCTTTCATTCTTATAGAGAATACTCTTCAAAATTTACTTTTGAGATTGCTAAAATGACTTATTAGAATGCTGATCAATAAGTAATATCTAAACAACCATATTAATAACGTAATCTTCTAAATAAACTGTTATCAAAAAATCATCAGCTACCAAGAAGTTTGATTAAAATAGCGGTGGTCTTGTGTGTTGTTAGAGGTATGACGGCGGCTATCTCTTCTAGGAAAATGGAAAAGGCAGCGGCGTTAGGTAACATTAGACAATTTTTAAAGTCAATAAAAGAAACCGGGATTATAAAGTGTTAGTGAGACAATCTCCGAAAAAGATGAAATGCTTATCCGCTCTCAGTCTAGACGTTTAAAACGATGGGCTGAACACTTCAAGGAGCAGTTCAGTTGGCCTTCAGCTTCTCTAGAATATTCCACTATTTTAAGATAACCGGAATGAAAATTCGACTTAGGTCTCTCAACTCTTGCCGAAGTCGAAAAACCTATAGCCTACCTAAGGAGAGACAAAGCAGCGGGTCCGGATAGATTATCCTTAGAGGTCTATAAGGCTGGTGGTCCCACTTTGACGATTAAGCTGACTGATATTTTGATTAAAGTTTGGAAACTCAACATAATCCCATCTGACTGGTGTTGATCGTTAATCGTCCCAGTATATAAAAAGAGTGAAAGTCGTCCTGCAATAACCATAGAGGAATTAGTTTGACAAATGTAGTGTCTAAAATACTAGATTCTATAATTAGCAGACGTTTATCTACAACTCGTGATCTACAAACGCGAGAAAACCAGGCTGGTTTCATACCTGGTTGCGTTTGTATAGACCAATATTCACCATTCGTTAGTTTTTAGAACACATACTTTTCGGCGCACGATGATGGTGGTTTTTCTTGACTTGAAAGCTGTATTTCACTCTGTAGACCGAAAGATTCTATGGCAGTATCTTTCATTGAAAGGCGTACCTCAGAAGTACATAAATCTCATTAAGGCTCTTTACTCAAACAGTATTGGTCGTGTCAGAGCTTATAGCAAGCTGTCATCTGAACTTGTAATCTCAAGTGGTATCTGTCAAGGCTGCCTACTGTCTCCATTTTTATTTAATTTTGTAGTCGATTTACTGTTGGAAATTACACTCTCATCATCTGACTTTTGAGAAATTGATCTCCTACCAGGAGATCCACCTATCAACCTAGAATATGCTGATGACATGGTCCTGTTTGGCGAAGATGCTGATAAGATGCACAATGTTTCAACAACAATAAGCTCAAATGCAACCATGTTTGGAATGCTATTCTCCCCCTCAAAATGCAAACTATATATCTAGGAGTGGTAATAGTCAACACCTGAGCTAGCGATAGGGAGTGAGGTAGTTGAGCACGTCGACCACTTCACTTATCTTGAAAGTCTGATTAGCCCTAGTGGGTTTTTCTCTGATGAAATCCCAGTAGGAATTCGAGAAGCTCGTTTAACTTTGCCAACTTAGTCCACCTATGGCGTAGACGAGATATTCGTCATTTTACGATGGGAAGAGTGTACTGCGCAACCCGGCCGTTGCTGCTACCTTGACGTGGTGGTCGGGCTTGCCTATCGCGATGAACCAATCGAGCTATACTGGCTGGAACAATAGTTCCTCAAGGTCCTACCATGCCAGGCAGGTCGGTTGAAGAGCGGTAAGACTAAAAGCAGCAGATTCAAGGTCTGAGGGCGAAGTCGTACAGCCGACTGTACAGAGGTGTGACGGCAGTAAGGTGTTTCCCTCGGGCAACCAGCATAACAGCGATGCTGCCTTCCCACAAGGAGGGGTGGGGTTAGAAAAGGTTGACCCTAAAAATGCACACCTCGCCTTATCCTACGGGTTTCCGTCTCCGGCGATAAGGTCTTCAACAAGTACGGAGCTAACACTAAAACTACTCACCAAAAGGTCGTGTGTGACCGGCCTCAAGCAGTTGTCCCTTGGGCACTGCAGTCACGCTCTAATCCAATTTCCTTTTTAGGTACCTCCAGAAGAACCCTTCCACGGTGTGGGCAACCGGGAAGTGATAACTGCCCTCATACCTCTGACAGCACTCAAGACCACCGTATTCAAAATCATTTACTCTCTTCAATCCCTATCATTGCTCCTACCTTGACTATCAGCTCTGAACTTCCTCTTCTAACTTTCTCTTCAAGTGTCACCACGTCCGACGATTCTAGCACTCGAAGTAATGTCCCAGGTCTACTGAAACCCCGCTCCAAACTACACATTGGAGCTTTCAACGTACGCACCCTATGTCAAATCGGTCAGCACGCCTCCTTAGCTAAAACCCTGGAATCTCGTATGATTGATGTGTGCTTTGTCTCCGAAACACGCAACCAAGATCCTAGCGTGGTCATTCACTTGACCTCACCTCGCCAAAACGGCGAGGCGACAAGATACACTCTCCGTTTATCTGGCGACTCGATAGCCAGCTCTCGTGGACTGGCGGGTGTGGGCATAGCGCTAATCGTGAGAGCAGAACAAGCACTATTAGAATGGATCCCTGTTAATAGTCGCCTATGTGCTGTTCGACTAAACGGCTGTGTAAGGACTCGGAGGAATAGGGACACTCGTCGTTGTCTTTTCGTCGTTTCCGCCTACGCTCCCACTGACTGCAGCCCAGACAAACTGAAGGATGAATTTTACAGAAACCTTTGTGAACTTCTTCAAAAAGCCAAGCACTCAGACATAGTAGTCGTCGCAGGTGACTTTAATGCCCAAGTAGGTAGTTTAGACCAAACAGAAAGACATTTAGGCGGGTATTTTAGTGTTCCAGCTCAGAGAACAGATAATGGTGACCGTCTGCTGCAACTTTGCTCAGACAATCGTTTATTCTTAGCGAATACTAATTTTAGGCATAAGGAGAGACATCGCCTAACGTGGCGACCCCCTTCAGCAAGACAACGATGGACTCAAATAGACCATATTGCCATCAGTCATCGTTGGAGAGGCTCGATAGAAGATTGCCGCTCGTTCTGGAGTACATGTTTAGACTCTGATCATGCTCTAGTACGAGCACGCATTTGCTTGCACCTCACTGGACGTAGAAAGGCCACATTAGGAAAACCCATTAGAATTGATCTGAGCGACGAGAATATCAAAAGTAAATTTCAAGAACAGTTAGGGTCACAATTAGGTAACTCTGGATACCAGGCTGATCCTGATGTTGCCTGGAATGATATAAAAACAGCTGTAGAAACAGCAGCGTCATCTACTAGTAATTTGAACAGAAGGAGCACGAAAAACCAGTGGATTTCTGCGACATCTATGGCGCTGATGAGCTCTCGCTAACTAATCCCGTCAGGCTCTGAACACGATGAAGAGCGAAAACAAATCAAGTCTAAATTAAGTAGAAGTTTACGAAACGATCGTGAGCAGTGGTGGGCAACGAAAGCAAAAGAGATGGAAAAGGCAGCGGCTTTAGGCAACACTAGGCAGCTTTATAGACTAATCACGGAAACCGGAATTAAGAAGTCAAGGATAAGTAAAACTATCTCCGAGAAAGATGATACTGTAATCTGCTCTCAACCCAGACGTTTAGAACGATGGGCCGAACACTTCAAGGAACAGTTTAGCTGGCCTTCAGCTACTCTACAATTACCCAGCATTTCCACTCAGGCTAAATGGAACATTGAAGTAGGCCCCCCGACACTAGCTGAAGTTCAAAAAGCTATATCTAACCTGAAACGAGGAAGAGCAGCTGGTCCAGATGGGCTAAGCCCAGAGGTTTTCAAAGATGGTGGTCCAGTCTTGGCGATTAGGTTGACTAGTATTTTAGCTAAAGTCTGGGAACTAGATAAAATTCCATCCGACTGGTCTAAATCACTAATAGTCCCAATATATAAGAAAGAACCAAAATCATCTTGTGATAACCATAGAGGGATTAGTTTGACTAATATAGCATCTAAAATACTATCCTCAATAATTATCGGACGTTTAACAAAGACTCGTGAACTACAAACACGAGAAAACCAGGCTGGCTTCAGACCTGGTCGTGGTTGCATCGACCACATATTCACCATTCGTCAGGTTTTAGAACACAGGCACGCCTACCGGCGTCCTACAATGGTGGTTTTCCTCGACTTAAAGGCAGCATTCGACTCAGTTGATCGTGAGGTTCTGCGGCAGTGTCTGTCATTAAAAGGTGTACCTCAGAAGTACATAAACCTTATGAAGGCTCTTTACTCCAACACTACCAGTCGAGTCAGAGCTTATGGCGAACTGTCATCTGACTTTGCGACTTCAAGCGGTGTCCGTCAAGGCTGCCCACTATCTCCCTTTCTGTTTAATTTTATCATAGATGTGCTACTGGAAGTAACGCTTTCTTCGGCTGAATTTTCTGGGATTGATCTCCTTCCAGGAGGTCCACTCATCGACTTAGAATACGCAGACGACATAGTCCTGTTTGGTGAAGACACTGATAAGATGCAGAGTCTTCTGGTCGCACTGAGCAACAATGCCAGGATGTTTGCGATGCGTTTCTCCCCCTGTAAGTGTAAATTGTTACTTCAGGACTGGCCTACGTCAACCCCCTAACCGTCACGGTTTTACTCTTGTGATTTGTTGCATGGTAAGAACCGTCGACCAAGAATCGAAGCTTTCTTTGAACTGACAGTTGCGTCTCTGTGCTGATGTGGTATGGCGACCTGAACTGATGTACGTACGTACAAAGTTCTGCGTTGTATCTGTCTGTCATCTGTCTGTCTACGTCAACCCCTGAACTAAGGATAGGGAGTGAAGAAGTTGAATGCGTTGATAACTTCACTTATTTTGGAAGTCTGATCAGCCCTAATGGGTTGGTGTCTGACGAAATTTCTGCACGAATTCGAAAGGCTCGTTTGGCTTTTGCCAACTTACGTCATCTATGGCGTACGCATGATATCCGTCTATCAACTAAAGGACGAGTATATTGCACAGCAGTTCTTTCTGTTCTACTTTACGGCTGTGAAACATGGCCATTAAGGGTAGAAGACACTCGTAGGTTACTAGCATTTGATCACAGATGTCTTAGAAATATATCCCGTACCTGCTGGGATCTCCGGGTAACTAATAATGAGGTTAGACGAAGGGTATTAGGGAATAATGGTAAATCTGTTGATGAGGTTATGAAACTTCATCGACTGAGATGGTTGGGGCATGTGTTACGTATGTCCGAACACCGGTTACGACGTCGCTCAATGATGACTAGTATTGGGGTGGGTTGGAAAAGGGTTAGGGGCGGCCAAACCAAAACGTGGCATCAGTCGTTGAAGTCACTAACTTCTGGTCTGAGCCACATTGGTAGATGTCGACTACTTGGTTGGGGTCCGCGTGACTGCCGTACCCAGTGGTTGGAGACTCTTGGTGACATGGCTCAGAATCGATCACAATGGCGTAGGTGTATACATTTTTTGTCTTCACGTACACCTTGAGACTAAAATTACTCTACCTTTCTTTCTACAAACTAATTTTTTTTCTCTACATATTATATCCTTATATGCAATCTTCCTTTTATATATTACTACCATTAAAGTAACTGATTCTATGAATTCGGTGATCATCTTGCTATGCTGTTGAAGTGTGGCAACTTGGACCGATGCACTTATATGCCTGGTCCTACGTTGTATCTGTCTGTCTGAGCAACAGTTCACTCTGTTTTACTGTATGGGTGTGAGGCGTAGCTATTAAGAGTAGACGGCACTCGAAGGTTATTAGTTTTTTCACCATGAGTGTCTTCGAAACAGCTCGCATTAGCTGGGATCACCGAGTAAACAATAACGAGGTTAAACGATTGGTGTTAGTCAAGGGTGGTAAATCAGTCTATGAGGTTGTGAATCTTCATCGACTGAGGTGGTTGGGACATGTGTTGTGTATGCCCAACCGCCATCTGCCTCAACGTGCGATGTTGGATGATATTGGATCAGGATGAGAGTTATATGCAACCAAACTAGTACACGGCATCAGTTCATGAAGTCAATGACTGCTGATTTGAGTTGTATCATTAGCTGCAGACTACTTGGTTGGGGTCATCATAGATACCGTAACCAGTGGCTAGAAACACTGAGTGATATGGCTTAGAATCAGTCATATTGGTGCAGATGTATTCACTCATTGTTTTCCCTTAAATCGTGAGCTCTAGATTGTTTCATAACTTTCTTTCCACGCTCCCTGAACCATGTTCTCTATGTTCACACTCATTATTATTATTATTGTTATCCTCATAGAGGTAACCACTACCAATATGGTGTTAATAATGCGATGCCTTAGAGGTAGTAGAACTCGAGCCGATGCGCACATGTGCTAGGTTTCATGTTGATCATACATACAGACATACACACACACGTACATACAAAACAACATGCGTTTTTACATGCACATTGCGGAATTCGGTATGATTTAATGTCACTTGGAAAATAACTTTGTGGAAGGTAGGATATTTTAGTGAAATTAGGATCTTACTGTCAGGCTTAATTCCTGCACATTGCATCATATATCCTTCAAGATGCTTCCTAGGCTCAAATAGGTGTTACTTAGCACAACATAGGTTAGGTTGGGCTGTCAGTCTCGAAAAATTGTAATTAGTGTCTTTGAGGAGACTATCACGGTATTTCATCCAGATAGCTTACTATTGATTTCATGACTAATGAATTCATTTTTATCATAATTTCAATATAGGTCTTTGGGACGTATCACCTGCTTCCGAAGGCTTAGATATGGATTATTTACGTCGGAAAGATCCTATTCATTTTTTTATCAATACAACATTGTATGAAGATGAACTGGGTGATAATGGAGTATCTATTCTGAATATAAAGTTTCGTGCAATGTCGTCTGGTTTTTTCCTACTACAACGTTTCTTCTTACGTGTTGATGGTGGACTATTGCGAGTGTATGATACACGTTTACAATGGCGTCAGAATGATTGGTAATTAGAACTGTAAATGTGTCGAACTTTATTTTAGTCACCTTCAGATTGTACTCTCGTTAGTATATCAGTGCTATTGTTATTGAAATTATTTAAAAATGGTTTTTAAAAACTTAATTTTAGGGAGTTATATATCTCGCATCACATTTAAGCTCACGTTATCTACGATGCTTAATTTATTACCATCGCTTCACAAAAGGTTGACGTTCTTAGTATAAGGCACAATTTGTGTGGCTTAATTAAGTATTTGTAACTAGCTTATATTACTAAGTTTGGATTTGATTTTGAATAATATCTCTTGGGAAAAGCTTGTAATTCTATATTTTCATCTTTGGATAAATTGTTATTGGATTTGATAATATCATCGGTATTTAAACTAGCTGTTTAATCCATGGTAACAAATCTCAGTACAACTCATCAATATGTATTTCTTATCTCTGAAGACTGGAGTATTTACTCTGAGAAAATCCTAATTTATTAATACAGCGTTGTAAAAAGAATTTCTGGGGTGATTTGTTGAAGTGCTTCGCTCAGAGCCCAAGATATTTTTAAGGAATGTTGACAGGTTTGATATTAGTGCTCTATTTTACCTCGTCAGGCCTTGTTTTTAGTTGCTGCTGCAATATGAAGAAACATCAGATAACTTCGGTGTCAGAAGTGCTTTGTAGATACAGGATTTTACTTTTTACACAGATTACGTGGACATTTCTCTATGTAAGGAATTCATGCACTACTGAACTTACTATCTACTATAACAAACTAATAGTCACCAAATAGTCATAGAATACAGTCAGAAATCCATTTTTTTATAAACCATACTTTTTATGAAATCACAAAGTGATTTTGTTTTCTATTTTTATGGCATATTGTAATTACAGCTAATCCTCATCTGTACTTTTCTGTGGGTGGTAGCTAGATTTAAATCTAGCTTAGTCAAATATTAAGTTGAAGTCGTAGTCCTGTGTAGGACAGAGGACTTATTAACCATGCAGCCTTAAGGCGTATTCCTTAAGGTACTTTAGATCCCGTCAGAGAATCTCAAACAATGTCGATCTTGTTCATATCCTGGTTAGTTACTTAGACGTCTATATTCTATGATTGGACATAAGATCTACACATTCAAGTCCTAACACAGCACCGTAATATTAAATGTATTTGGTTATGTAGTCGTTTAGACAACACATTGTTGGTTTTATTCGTGTCACCATCATTCCCCTCGTTAATCTTTATTTTTATCAAGTTTTTCCTCCTAGAAGTACTAACAACTGTTAGAATTTTACTGATTATTACTGTTTTGACTCATTGCGACACTGGTACGTACTCTTAGAATCGGTTAGTATGAGACAGATTCTTGGTATTTTGGATTCTTTAATATGGGCTACTATAATATAGTATTAATCGATAACTATGACTTTCATATTCTAACCTTGAACTACATTTATTCAGACTTGCTAAATGTAGTTTTAGGCAAAAGATTTATCACCGGAATTCGCAAAGTAAAATTATGTAGCGATAAATTCGATAGAATGTATTGCTTGTTATCTGAGAAGTTTCATCAACCTTAGTGGGTTCGTTTCTGGCGAAATATGAGAAAATTTGGTTAAATATTTGCTTGGCATAGGCGAGATGTCCATCCGCCAACTAAAGGAAAATTATATTACGTATCAATTCACTTTCTATTACTTTTTTGGATTTGTAATTTACACCTTAGAAATAAGTTACTGATATCTGATCATAGATATCTTCGGAATATTGCTCGTATATACTTGGACCACCTAGCAAACAATGCTCTAGTTATATTTCTGATGCTAGACATTATTATCTATTAAATATCCCCGTCTGTGATGTCGACTTGCGTTGGAAGTAAGCTATGAGAAAGCGAAATAAAATTTGGCATCAGTTCATAGGCTAGAGTGTAAAACAAAACATCCGTTTGGATTTTTATAATTTTCTATAATCATTCAATTAGTATTACTTCAAGGAAATTATTATTTTCAACGAACTACTTTGTACTTTTATCTTTATTTAGTTACCTAATTCGTGATGTACGTCGAATGGAAAGTTCATCTTGGCGACCAGATATGTTTGGAGCTAGTTTAGAGACAACAGATCAATTATGTGATACTATAGTAGAGCATTATACTGAAAAACTTGTACCATCAAGTGTAAATTCATCCTAGAGAAAGAATTCCCTCATTTCTTTTTGTATAATTTCTAAACTGATGAATATTGTGTAAATAATATATGGATTAAATAATTGATATTTTTAATTGTTTTTATCTTTTCTTTCAAATTTACAATTTAGTGAACATTATGTTACATCATCGTATTTTCTTTCCGTAATCAAAGAATCAACTAATGATTTAATGACAGACAGATACAACACAGAACTTCGTACGTACGTACATTAGTTCAGGTTGCCATACCACATCAGCACAGAGTCTCAACTGTCAGTTCAAATCCAAGAGTGATAGCGATAGTAGAAGTATTAGCAGTAATTCAGAAAATCAGGGAGCGAAGATATGATTCGAAAAGTGAGATAAATTTGAAAGGAGAAAGATAGAGAATTCAGAAGGTTAGATTTTGAGAGAACACAGAGTGGATGCACCTGCGCCATTGCAAACGATTCTGAGCCATGTCGTTCAAGGTCTCTAACCATTGGTGACTTAATTATGATTTAATGATGAATACATATTACAATATTAACTATTAGTTAATCATTCCACCTTGAACAACTGAAAACTATTAACATTCTTCTTATTATACATGTAATTTTCATAGCTCCTAATACTTAAACTTAAAAATTAGTTTGAAGGTAATCTTCCTTATAAACTGATATTAGCTAAAAGCTATTGGAAACTAAAGATTTTAAAACAGCTGTCCTACTGTAATTTTACACTATATACCTTCGAAAACTTCTAGAAAATCTCTTCAAAAGCTTGCAAAATGTTAAAAATTATTCGACTTATTCGTCTTCTTCAGAAGCTTTCAAGAAAATTTTAGAAAACAGCAGGTTATATATCATCTTGACGGAACAATTACCGAATTCGTTATCAATTATGACATGCTACCAGGACCCCACCAAATCTCACTTTTTGTTTTTCTTATGGGGTTGAAGAGTAGGAGAGTTCTGTGAACTTGAAAGCTATTAGGAAGTTGATGCTTAAGTACAAGCCTTCTAAACTTCGAACAAATTAAGATATAGAACTAGTTTATGAAGCTGGTAGCTTTCAGAACTTATGCTTCAACGACTCACATTTATGGTTTAGAAATATAAATGAACAATTAAGTATGCACATTACCTAAAACTGTAATTGTTTGTACATAATTATTCATTGTTTCATATGATAGTTGAGGAGTATTTGACTTCTTATTGATCATTATGTAAGTAAATAGATGTAAACTTTAGTTACAGGCAGTTCTCTTTTTGTAATAATTGTTTGGAGAGAATGGTAAATCAAAGTCCACATTGATTCGATTGACAGTAATTTTAATGTCGGTTAAGAATATTTGAAACAGAGAACTTTATAAATGGATGAACCATCTCAGCGTATAAATTACTTGTAGATACATTAAAAGGCTTATAAATTGATCTGTTTCCAGATGCATCATTGATAAACGATGAATATAAGTCAGCTGTTGAATGTAACGAAGTTTGTCGATAGTCAAATAAAATACAATTTGAAATAGTACTTGCAAGTTGTTTATTATTTATGGTAGTATCGGTAGTGGTCACATTGGTAGCACAACAAGTATTGTCAGACGTATTGTTTGTAGATGACATACCTGTAATAGATAAATCATGGAATCCATCGAGTTCTGCATGCTTATCCCATTTATCTGGCTTCATCTATTAATGAAATATATATTAGGAAAAAAAAGATGATAGATAGTGTCGAATTCATGTTATTCTGACTATGAATCCTATACACGAGGCGTAGCTGAGTACATCAGTTAGAAGTAGTTGTTTAACAGTTAAGTCACATCTCTTTCAATCTATGGGTCAATGATTCGAAGTGTACTGTGCCTAATTCAGTTTAGCTGCAGGGTAGTATTACTAATTAACAAGCGAAAAACGTGACTTAAATGCGAGTTCACAGAAGTGTAGCTGGTAATGTGTATGCATCGAAGTTTATCTTTTAAGAATTTGCTGCAATCTGAGATGATGGAAAGAAAATTTCCAGGCATCTTTAATTAGTAACTATATTTGTTATTTATAAAACTTTGTATAAAACCTCATACTAATTATCTCACTCTTTGTTTTTAGGTTGAAATGATGATGAAGGCTTATACCTCAGAAGAAGAGCTTAGGAATTGTTGTGTTCTCTAAACTGAGTGATTTAACTTTGAAATCTGTGTTTTCTTTTTGGAAAATATCAACAACAGATATTTCAAAAACATATACTGATAGCGTTGTCTAGAAAGATATTGAATGTGTCACATTCAGCTTAGAGAGTACAACATTTTTGAAATTTGTTTCCATTCTTACATGATGAGATTAATAAATAGGATAATGTGAAACACAAACAGCTACTTCTTTTCACCTTCTGAATGGAATTCATAAACAAGGATTTTGTGTTAGCCAATAAAGATTATCGTATCGGATAACTTAGTAGTGGGAGTTTATCTTATTGATTCAGACTTGTGGGGAGTGAAACAGTTATCACCAATGACATTGAACGATCATCATGCTACATAATGAATTAATGGAAATAGAAATTCTACTATTAGACTCTAATCCAGTGATGTAAATAGCTAGGCGCTCATCACTAGATCTAATGGATCTGGATTTGATTGCCTAGTTAAATCGAGTATAGGCCCTGCTCAAGAGTTCAATACTAGAATGAAATAGTTGTTCAGTTCTCTCCAACTTTCAATTGTACCTAATCAACATTAATCTATGACGAATCCATACAATATGATAACGTGTTGAATCCATGCTTCATTATATTCTGTTAATTTAACACTTAGCAAAGAATGAAGTCATATAATAAATGAATATAACAAACCTGGTAAAGTGAATCATTTCCATGTAGAAGAATATTCAATTCATTATTATAATTTGGTTTTATAATGTTTTGAAAACAATTACAATAATTTGCCAAATCATACAATTGTAAATGAATAGTATTTACTTGTTTCATAGAATGTAATGGATTGATTGTACTTCTGAATAAATTCGTTCGTTCAGTTTGTTGAATATTGAAATGATTTAATTGAGATGAATAAATAGGCATTTTCTTCAGTATGTCATTAGTATATATTTTCTTTAATGAAGAATTCTCTAGGTAATAATTAATAATAAGAATTATGTCATATTGGATATTGTTGTCATGGTAACTATACACAAATAACATTTAATTTGGATTGTGACTGGCAAGTGGAATCCAGGACGCGCGTTTCGTCCTATATGGGACTTGTCGGCTGGATGTACCTGCATCTCAATTTTGATGTTCACAGTGGGATTCGAATTCAGTCCGTTTCGTGTCGAACGCTACCGCGTACACCGATGAGTTCCAAATAGGACGAAACGCGCTTCCTGGATTCCACTTGCCAGTCACAATCCAAATTAAATGATACTTGTGAATATTCGCTATATCGAGGCAATCCGCTCAGGATGTACATATAGCAACAGTGACTGACCAGCTTCAATCTATAACAAATCAATGGGAATATACAAATTCATCCTACTATACACAAATAACTTTAATTCTTAGATAAACTCATTTATTTCTAACCATGATAGTAACAGTATGTTTTGTAATCAGAAAAAAAGTTATTGTATATCATATTCTGCGTTAGATATGTTAACGGAATTATTATGGATGGATAGGGAATGGGATCACTAGTACTTTTGTAGAGGATTCTATTCTATGTTCAGTTGATTATTTATACATCTAGAACACTTCTAAATCCTTATTTATTTTCTGACTCCATACACATATGCAATAGAGACATAACATAAGTAGAATGAGAAGTCATTAACAAAAATTTAGATTAAGATATATTTTAAATTGAGTAGAATCCAGAAACTAAAAAAGGCGCCTGTTCCTATATTGTCTTCATTCACACGTTGAACATACATAACAATATAGAAATATACAATGTGAGGGATATTATCCTCAGAGGTAATTGCAGCTACTTCACTGCAACTCATTTTGATCAACATATTTATTGGGTACCTTGTAAGAATTAAAGTAAGAGGTAAAATTGAAAACACAACATTTACAAAATATGTCTTTTTCGAGTTGGGGTGGTTTATTGAGATTGGTATTGGGTTTTGGTTGATTAGATTCGTCATAGGATAATGTCGGTAGGGCACCATAGAGAACTAGAGTGCACTGTACAGCTACTTCGCCCTAGTATGAAACTCATCAGTAATGAGCACTCTAGATTCCACTCTAGGGTCTTCTGGTCGCCAAAAGTTCTGAACCACTGAACCGACATCCGTTGGCGGAATTCGCACTTACACAATTTGTGATATAACGCAACGATCACTCGTTATCATCAGTGTTAACTGTCTGATGAGTCGCATACTAGAACGAAACAATTGTCAAGTGCTTTCTCGTTTCCAACACTACCCTACCAACATCAATATTTTATAAATACAGACAACGAAACTATGTACTCTAAATGCTGTAAAATAAGGATTTTGTAATTTTAATTCGTCAGTTTATTTGGTAAACTTCTTGGTTTCAGTTTGATTTGTGGGTTGCCGAATGTCCAGAATGGAAAATATAATAGGCTGATTTACCAAGTGTTGAATAATGATTCCTATTATCTAATAGTATTTTACTTGCTGTGTACTTAGATGTCCGAAAGTTAATTAAAAGTAAACATCATTACGTTTAATTAAGTACATTTTCCACATACTATTCTTAGTGTTGAGATTCCCGGATTCATGAATAATAGTTCTTTAAATTCGATTGTTATAGTATTACATACTTATCTGACTGCTGTGGAAACATGGTTCCTCATACATATCGTTGGTTATATACGTCCCGACCGTAGCTGCTTCTTTGATGTGGTAGTCGGGCTTGCCTATCGTGATGACCCCAACTGAGCTATATTGGCTAGAACGCATGTTCTTCTAGGTTTTACCATGCCAAGCAGATATATTGGAAAGCGATAAGACTAAAGACAGCAACCTAAGATCTGAGGGCGAAGTCGTACTGCTGACTGCAGTGAGGTGTGACATCACTGTGTTTCCCTCGGATAACCAGCATCTGCAGCAATGTTGACTTCTTAATGGAAGGAAGGGGTTAGAAAAGGTCGACCCTGAAAGTGTCACACCTCACCTCATCTTACGGATTTCCATCTCCGGCAGTAAGGCCTTCTAAAGAATGAAGCTAACACTTCAGAAACTCCCCATAACAAGGCCGTGTGTGATCAGTCTCAAGCAGTTGTCCCTTGGGCCCTGTGATCGCGCTTCCAGGTCACTATGATCAATACTACCCCAGTTTCCCTTTCAAGTGCCTCAAGAAGTAATATCCTTCCATGGTGTAGGCGGGCAGGAAGTGAAAATTGCCCTCATACCTCTAACAGCACACGAGATCATCTTGTTCGAGGTCAAATCCCACCATCAACTCTTAATAACTCTCTTATCACCATGCCTGGTCCTTCTAACATAATTTTATCACCTTGCGCCTCTAATGTTAATGATCTATGTTCAAGAAACGTTATTCCTGGTCTCCTGAAACCGCGCACTAAGTTATATATTGGAGCTTTAAACGTTCGAACGTTATGTCAAGTAGGACAACAGTCTTCCTTAGCTGGGACTCTAGAATCCCGCTCCATCGATGTCTGCTGCATCTCTGAAACGCATATACAGGATCCAAGCACAGTCATTCGCTTGACCTCACCTTGTGAAAATAAGGAACCGGCTCGGTTCACTCTTCGTGTTTCCGAAGACCCCACCGCTACCACTCGAGGCCTTGTTGGCGTATGTATAGCACTAAGTTCAAAAGCTGAACAGGCTATACTGGACTGGATTCTAATAGACAGTCGCTTGTGCGCTGTCCGTCTAAATGGAACGGTAAGGACTCGTAAAGATAGGGACACACGCCATTGTCTCTTCGTTGTTCTGCCTTTGCCCCCAATGACTGCAGCTCAGATGAAGTGAAAGGTGAATTTTACGGAAAGCTTTCTGACCTCCTTCGTTAAGCTAAGCGCACTGATGTAGTAATAGTGGCTGGTGATTTTAATGCCCAAGTAGGTAGACTAGATGAAACCGAAAGGCACCTAGGTTGATCCTACGGTGTTGAGGCCCAACGGACAGACAGTGGCGACCGGTTACTACAACTGTGTTCAGATAACCGTCTATTTCTAGCAAACACAAACATAAGGAAGGACATCAGTTGACATGGCGACCTCCACAA
>JAGWFQ010000077.1:0-48013 GCA_025215515.1 Schistosoma japonicum
ATATTTTCAAATACTTACCGGTCTGTAAAGGAGTGACATTGCTAAACTACCATGCCATTGACAATTAAGCATGTTCATATGTCATATTGAACTTGATTTGGCCAAAATCCTGTCGGAGTTTCGGAACCTCTTATGACTGAAGTGTACAAGTCCCAAATGTGTCATCATCAAAGTCAACTATTTTCAGCGATTTCAAGGAGTACCTGCCTTCGCACTATACCCGTTTTCATCACATTTCATCATACACTGCACATTGTCATAGCTATCAAATCTGCTGGAAGATAATTAACAGTAAGGACTAAGGATCTGCAGTTCCAGTTAGTTTTTCTTCGTTAACTTCGATTCTGGCCGATCGCGTACAAGGACCGTTTGGAGACAATAAAACGACAACATTTCATTATATTTTATTCTTGCTCGGGTAGCTGAAAAGACCGTACGATACTATTCTGGTCGTGTACGGCATTAAGGGACCCAACATTGTTATGTATTGAGCACGGGGCCCCGAAAAGCTGACTAGAACGTTTTCTCACTGTAGCCAGGGTGCTTTCGCTTTGGTCCGCACACATTTCGGCTGCCGTTTGTCCTACTTACCTCACAATCACTGCATCTGACCTGACCTACTTACTCAGGCCAGGTTGGGCCGGGGCCGCGGATGAGAACAGCCGCCGCATAAGTAGGTCAGGCCATTGGGGCAAGGTCGGTCACTCGTTCACGTTTCTCCAGTGTTTATATAGTAGGCCTCTATTGCAACGAGGGCTCATTCGCATCTCAGCCAATATTCACGATGTCTGGTCGCGGTAAAGGAGGAAAAGGTCTAGGAAAGGGGGGCGCTAAGCGTCACCGAAAGGTCTTGAGAGATAACATCCAGGGTATCACCAAGCCAGCTATCCGCCGTCTTGCCCGCCGAGGTGGTGTGAAGAGAATTTCTGGCCTGATCTACGAAGAGACCCGTGGGGTTCTTAAGGTTTTCCTTGAGAACGTTATCCGTGATGCCGTCACCTACACCGAGCACGCTAAGAGGAAGACCGTCACTGCCATGGACGTTGTCTACGCCCTTGAAGAGACAAGGCAGGACCCTGTACGGATTCGGCGGTTAAACACTTTCCAGTGTTCACGACAGAAAACGGCCCTTTTTAGGGCCACAAAACGCCTCGAAAAGAAATACCTAACAATTGTCAAATCGATGCTTAATCCCGTAGAAAGTATCCATGCGCCATTATTATATTTATATCATACCCCCAATATCAACTATACAACTAAAACATTATTATAGCTATTACGGAGCGAAATAGAACGCATAGACGCACCCTTTCACAACGTTAAAACGCCAGCGTTTGAGTACGACGGCTAAAGTTTGGTTCGATGATATTTTGACAAGCGGTAAAACCGTTCGAATGTGCCCGACTGACTGAAACTCTTAGGCATACATGTTTCAGGCTGTACTTTTTTCCCAGTGCCAATTTTTCCAGTGCCAATAATTAGTTTCGGTGGAATATGTACAGTTTTTCTGGCAATACGCACGGCAATATGCCAGCGACAATCGTTTTCTTCAATTCCTTGGGTGCTTTCCTTTTGGTCCGCACGTGGTACCCCCACCTATTGCAGTGACGTATTGCCAGTAACCAATCAGAAGCGTTTCAGCGAATATCTCGCTGATTATTTCGTGAAGTAGGTCAATCCGTCAGTCGCAATATAAAAGCTAAGCTCTCGCGTTGCTCACCACCCATTCATTATTTGAAAATGCCGGCTAAAGGAGTTGCAAGCAAGGGATCTAAGAAGGCCGCCACTAAGGCGAAGGCCGCCCGTTCCACAGACAAGAAGAAGAAGAGGAGGAGGAGGGAATCCTACTCTATCTACATCTACAAAGTCCTGAAGCAGGTGCACCCCGACACCGGTGTGTCCAGCAAGGCCATGTCAATTATGAACAGTTTCGTAAATGACATCTTTGAGAGAATCGCCGCTGAGGCCTCCCGTTTGGCCCACTACAACAAGAGATCCACCATCACCAGAGAGATCCAGACAGCTGTCCGTCTCCTCCTGCCAGGTGAATTGGCCAAGCACGCTGTCAGCGAAGGCACCAAAGCCGTCACCAAGTACACCAGCAGCAAGTAATTTGCTCAGGCACTTTGCTTATCAAACGGCCCTTTTTAGGGCCACCAAATTCCTAGAAACAGATATTACATGCAAATTGTCAAGCTGACACAAAAAACAACAACACAAAGTCCATTTCACATACTACCGTCCCCTATTGTTCGTAATTATAAGTATGTATGCATAACTCAACATCAAACCACAGACAATTAAGATTGATTTATTGTTTTACCCATCGTATAATTTATAAGACGCACTAGCCAGACGCGGATTGACGGCGACTCTATCATTTAATACCCTTTTAAGTTGTATACAGAGGTAGATTGGTTTCACACTACGAAAGAAAAGATAAGAAATAATATTAACAAGCTTCTTTTTCTTCTTACGTGCCATATGTAAAATGGACTAGACTAAAATGTTTCACCGAAAAGTAAGCGTGGCAAAAGTGTCCTGCCTAAATGGCGATAGTAGCCGTTCTCTGATTGGCGTAGCGGCTACCAGCTGAATACGTATCCTGCATTCTGATTGGATAACAGTTTTAAAGGTTTGCTATTCAGTATGTAGGTCAATCCGTTTTAGGGGTATATAAGCCAAGCTCAATCTTGCGAAATGTATTCAGTATCACTGTTACTGCACATCAACCGTAATCATGTCTGGACGAGGAAAAGGAGGAAAGACAAAGGGAAAGGCAAAGAGCCGATCATCCCGTGCTGGGCTTCAGTTCCCAGTCGGCAGAATCCACCGTCTGCTGCGAAAAGGCAACTACGCAGAACGTGTCGGAGCCGGCGCACCAGTATACCTGGCTGCCGTTCTCGAGTACCTGGCTGCTGAGGTCTTGGAGTTGGCTGGCAACGCTGCCCGCGACAACAAGAAGACTAGGATCATCCCCAGACATCTCCAGCTCGCCATCCGCAACGATGAGGAATTGAACAAACTCCTCTCCGGCGTGACCATCGCCCAGGGTGGTGTCTTGCCCAACATCCAGGCTGTTCTTCTGCCGAAGAAGACTCAGAAGGCCGGAAAGTAAACGGCTACTTGCGATTGCATATCCATGCTAAAACGGCCCTTTTTAGGGCCACCAAATAATCAAGAAGAGAATTACCTAACATTGTCCACAGCAGATGCCCCTTTCATACCAATCTCACATAGCACAGCATACCCAAACAGACTAACCCTCGATGTTTATTTAATGGTTAGTTATCATGTTTAATTGTCTACCTACCAAATTAAAGCTCTTCGTAATTTTGTTAAAAAGTACCTGGTAGGTTACCACATCGCGTTTGTTTTTCTCTGTTAATATCAGTCGGTATTCATGTCCGTTGTAATAAACATCAATTTGTTAGAACCCCATTTATAATGTAGGCTGTACGCGGCCGACAGACAGACGACCGGCCGGCCGGACCAACTGACTTACGGCCGGCCGACCAACTGACTTACCGGCCGGACGACCGGCCAGCAGGCTACCGACCAGCCAGGCTACCGACCAGCCGACCGACCAGCCGACCGAACAGCCAGCCAGCCAGCCAGCCAGCCAGCCAGCCAGCCGCCAGCCAGCCAGCCAGCCAGCCAGCCAGCCAGCCAGCCGGCCGGCCGGCCGGCCGGCCATCCAACCAGGCTACCGACCAGCCGACAGGCCAGTCAGCCGACCGTTCGGTCGACCGACCAGCGCAGGTGACTGTCGGACCTGGATCGAAATATTAGAACTGGCTTATGGCCGATACTTACGTGCGCCTGAGAATGGTAAGTAGTGGACCGTGTTTGTTTCAGTTGTACTGTTTATAATTCATGGTCATCGAAAAAAACACATTTGACACGATCGAACGTTTTGGGTTATTATTGACATTTATTGGGATACTTTTTTACAATACTATATCAAGGGTATGTTGTGAGCAGCGTTTTAATAATAGGTAAGTTAGAAAAGGTCCTATCAAACAAAATGTTCACAGATATTAAAATTTAATCTACCTCTAGACAAAGGTAAAAATGGTCAATATAAATGTGACAAAAAAATAATAAGGCGAGAGAGGAGCGGAAGACTCTACTAGCAGACTGTGTTTGCTTATGTGGTGATTCGGCTAGGCTTTTCTGTACTAGGTTGGTATAAGGTCGGATATCAAGTGATGGGCACGTTAGGCTATTGCTGCTGCACTAGGACGATAACAAGATTCTTGCTTAAACACTGTCTTGGGGAAGTTAAGGCACATTACTCGGCCGTTGGTCTTGTTTTACGCTAAGCGTCGACTCTCTAAATCCATACCGATATCATTCACGGCCGTACATTTGATGTAAAATGGGCCTGGTCGTGTAGGGCAAGAGCGGCCCTTCCCATCATATATGTACACTATGACATTTAATTAATGGCAATGCAGTATTTTTAAGAAAAACGCAGGGTAAACAAACACAAAGCTCGGCCATAATCGCAGAGGTGCTTTCGTTTTGGTCCGCGCGCACTGGCAACTGCGCATGCGCAGTTACTGATGTCCTTTATGCATGTTAATATAATGTTGGGACAGGGCAGCGTTTTCTCATTCACGATAGACCACAAGTTCATCACCATGGCCGACGTCGTAGCAGCACCAGCACCAGCTAAAGTTAAGAAGGCTGCAAAGCCTAAAAAGCCAACAACCCACCCAAAGTACAGCGAAATGATCGCTGCTGCTGTTGGGGCCCTGAAGGAGAGGGGAGGCTCGTCAAGGCAGGCAATCCTGAAGTACATCCAGGCTAACTACAAGGTTGGAGACAATGTCACCGCTATCAACGCTCACCTGAAGCTTGCCCTGAAGGCAGGTTGCAAGAGTGGCGCCCTTAAGCAGGCTAAGGGAACCGGTGCCTCTGGGTCCTTCAAGCTTGGAGAGGTGAAGAAGGCAGCAAAGAAGGCGAAGAAGCCCAAGGCAGCCAAGCCAAAGAAGGCCAAGACACCCAAGAAGAAGGCAGCCAAGAAGCCAGCTGCCAAGAAAACCCCCACGAAGAAGGCAGCCTCAGCCAAGAAAGCCGCCAAGCCGAAAAAGGCTAAGACACCAAAGAAGGCCGCCAAGCCTGCTGCCAAAAAGGCCACAAAGTCTCCTAAGAAGGCAAAGGCAGCTAAGCCCAAGAAGACGAAGACGCCAAAGAAGGCTGCTGCAGCTAAGAAATAAGCTGCTAGCACACAAAGCTCACCGCTTCTTTACACAAAGGTCCTTTTCAGGACCATTCATATCACCCGAAACGACTTACCTTACAATTGTCATGTACAATGAAGCCTGTTAGACGCAATAAAATGTATTTTCTCACTTTTATGGCACATATCTGGCACTGTGGTTGGTATACAGTACCATGGTTTGGGCTATATGCTTTACACTGTACTGTGTACAGACATTAAGATTAAGACATCGCATAAAATTTTACTGTTTAAGTGCTATTTTCGGACGGACAGACGGGAAGCCAAAACATCGTTTTTGTAAGAAAGGGGGACTGAGCACACTTGAAAATACCAGACGAACAGCCGCTTATGAATACAGTGATAAATTGCGTTCAGGTGATGTGAAAATAGGCTTTACAAAGCCCGTACGTACATGTAATTATCGGTTTATGGACATACAGAGTATCATTTATTTCTATTTTCAGTAGTATTTTGTCACATTTCTATTTTACACAATTAACAAAACAACGAAAGAGCCATATGTCTAAAAAATTTAAACAATGTTTTACTTTACTGACAATATGGCAAAAAGTGCCTGCCGAACACCCTTCGTAAGCGGCTATCTGATTGGCTGAGCCAAGATAAAACATGCTATACGATTGGCTGAATTTCAATCCGTTTTTCGAAACGAAAATGAAAATGTTGCCTCGGCCAATCAGATTCGCCCCCGCTCTTTTCTCTAGGTTAACCGAGTTTCGCTATATTAGATAGGCCCTGTAGCGTTATCAGTATCATTTGTTCAAATCGTTCACCATGGCGAGAACCAAGCAGACTGCACGAAAATCCACCGGAGGAAAGGCTCCCCGCAAGCAGCTGGCCACTAAGGCCGCTCGTAAGAGCGCACCAGCCACCGGTGGAGTGAAGAAGCCCCACAGGTACAGGCCCGGTACCGTCGCTCTTCGTGAGATTCGTAGATACCAGAAGAGCACTGAGCTGTTGATCAGGAAACTGCCATTCCAGCGTCTGGTCAGGGAAATCGCCCAGGACTTCAAGACAGACCTTCGCTTCCAGAGCTCAGCCGTCATGGCCCTTCAGGAGGCCAGCGAGGCCTACCTGGTTGGTCTTTTTGAGGACACCAACCTCTGCGCCATCCACGCCAAGCGTGTCACCATCATGCCAAAGGACATCCAGCTGGCTCGCCGCATCCGTGGAGAGCGTGCTTAAAATTGTTAGACTCTTGTCCACAAACAACGGCCCTTTTTAGGGCCACAACCAACCTCGAAATCTATATTACCGCTCAATTGTCATAACAAAACGACCAAATAAATCAGTCTCCAGCCCCCGATACACCATATAAGCATCAACATACTTACAGCAGCAAACGCATACCCGTTCCGTATTTAGTATTGTCTATAACAATTAAAAGCTACCTCGTTAATACCAAGAACCACTAACACCAACATTGTCATAACCGTTCTATATTCTAACTTGTACGGTGGTACATGTATTTCTATTTCTACTCCATTATTTCCTCTGTAGCTATACTTTTACAACGACAACTGACTTTCATAATTATATTATCATTTGAACATTTATTTCAAATACTTACCGGTCTGTACAAGGAGTGACGTATTGCTAAACTACCATGCCATTGACAATTAAGCATGCTCATATGTCATATTGAACTTGATTTGGCCGAAATCCTGTCGGAGTTTCGGAACCTCTTATGACTGAAGTGTACAAGTCCCAAATGTGTCATCATCAAAATCAACTATTTTCAGCGATATTTCAAGGAGTACCTGCCTCCGCACTATACCCGTTTTCATCACATTTCATCATACACTGCATATTGTCATAGCTATCAAATCTGCTGGAAGATAATTAACAGTAAGGACTAAGGATTTCTGCAGTTCCAGTTATTTTCTTCGTTAACTTCGATTCTGGCCGATCGCGTACAAGACCGTTTTGGAGACAATAAAACGACAACATTTCATTATATTTTATTCTTCGCTCTGAGGTAGCTGAAAAGACCGTACGATATACTTTCTGGTCGTGTACGGCATTAAGGGACCCAACATTGTTATGTATTGAGCACGGGGCCCCGAAAAGCTGACTAGAACGTTTTCTCACTGTAGCCAGGGTGCTTTCGCTTTGGTCCGCACACATTTCGGCTGCCGTTTGTCCTACTTACCTCACAATCCCTGCATCTGACCTGACCTACTTACTCAGGCCAGGTTGGGCCGGGGCCGCGGATGAGAACAGCCGCCGCATAAGTAGGTCAGGCCATTGGGGCAAGGTCGGTCACTCGTTCACGTTTCTCCAGTGTCGTTATATAGTAGGCCTCTATTGCAACGAGGGCTCATTCGCATCTCAGCCAATATTCACGATGTCTGGTCGCGGTAAAGGAGGAAAAGGTCTAGGAAAGGGGGGCGCTAAGCGTCACCGAAAGGTCTTGAGAGATAACATCCAGGGTATCACCAAGCCAGCTATCCGCCGTCTTGCCCGCCGAGGTGGTGTGAAGAGAATTTCTGGCCTGATCTACGAAGAGACCCGTGGGGTTCTTAAGGTTTTCCTTGAGAACGTTATCCGTGATGCCGTCACCTACACCGAGCACGCTAAGAGGAAGACCGTCACTGCCATGGACGTTGTCTACGCCCTGAAGAGACAAGGCAGGACCCTGTACGGATTCGGCGGTTAAACACTTTCCAGTGTTCACGACAGAAACGGCCCTTTTTAGGGCCACAAAACGCCTCGAAAAGAAATACCTAACAATTGTCAAATCGATGCTTAATCCCGTAGAAAGTATCCATGCGCCATTATTATATTTATATCATACCCCCAATATCAACTATACAACTAAAACATTATTATAAGCTATTACGGAGCGAAAATAGAACGCATAGACGGACACACCCTTTCACAACGTCTAAAACGCCAGCAGTTTGAGTACGACGGCTAAAGTTTGGTTCGATGATACTTTTGACAAGCGGTAAAACCGTTCAGAATGTGCCCGACTGACTGAAACTCTTAGGCATACATGTTTCAGGCTGTACTATTTTCCAGTGCCAATTTTTCCAGTGCCAATTTTTCCAGTGCCAATTTTTCCAGTGCCAATAATTAGTTTCGGTGGAATATGTACAGTTTTTCTGGCAATACGCACGGCAAATATGCCAGCGACAATCGTTTTCTTCAATTCCTTGGGTGCTTTCCTTTTGGTCCGCACGTGGTACCCCCACCCTATTGCAGTGACGTATTGCCAGTAACCAATCAGAAGCGTTTCAGCGAATATCTCGCTGATTATTTCGTGAAGTAGGTCAATCCGTCAGTCGCAATATAAAAGCTAAGCTCTCGCGTTGCTCACCACCCATTCATTATTTGAAAATGCCGGCTAAAGGAGTTGCAAGCAAGGGATCTAAGAAGGCCGCCACTAAGGCGAAGGCCGCCCGTTCCACAGACAAGAAGAAGAAGAGGAGGAGGAGGGAATCCTACTCTATCTACATCTACAAAGTCCTGAAGCAGGTGCACCCCGACACCGGTGTGTCCAGCAAGGCCATGTCAATTATGAACAGTTTCGTAAATGACATCTTTGAGAGAATCGCCGCTGAGGCCTCCCGTTTGGCCCACTACAACAAGAGATCCACCATCACCAGCAGAGAGATCCAGACAGCTGTCCGTCTCCTCCTGCCAGGTGAATTGGCCAAGCACGCTGTCAGCGAAGGCACCAAAGCCGTCACCAAGTACACCAGCAGCAAGTAATTTGCTCAGGCACTTTGCTTATCAAACGGCCCTTTTTAGGGCCACCAAATTCCTAGAAACAGATATTACATGCAAATTGTCAAGCTGACACAAAAAACAACAACACAAAGTCCATTTCACATACTACCGTCCCCTATTGTTCGTAATTATAAGTATGCATAACTCAACATCAAACCACAGACAATTAAGATTGATTTATTGTTTTACCCATCGTATAATTTATAAGACGCACTAGCCAGACGCGGATTGACGGCGACTCTATCATTTAATACCCTTTTAAGTTGTATACAGAGGTAGATTGGTTTCACACTACGAAAGAAAAGATAAGAAATAATATTAACAAGCTTCTTTTTCTTCTTACGTGCCATATGTAAAATGGACTAGACTAAAATGTTTCACCGAAAAGTAAGCGTGGCAAAAGTGTCCTGCCTAAATGGCGATAGTAGCCGTTCTCTGATTGGCGTAGCGGCTACCAGCTGAATACGTATCCTGCATTCTGATTGGATAACAGTTTTAAAGGTTTGCTATTCAGTATGTAGGTCAATCCGTTTTAGGGGTATATAAGCCAAGCTCAATCTTGCGAAATGTATTCAGTATCACTGTTACTGCACATCAACCGTAATCATGTCTGGACGAGGAAAAGGAGGAAAGACAAAGGGAAAGGCAAAGAGCCGATCATCCCGTGCTGGGCTTCAGTTCCCAGTCGGCAGAATCCACCGTCTGCTGCGAAAAGGCAACTACGCAGAACGTGTCGGAGCCGGCGCACCAGTATACCTGGCTGCCGTTCTCGAGTACCTGGCTGCTGAGGTCTTGGAGTTGGCTGGCAACGCTGCCCGCGACAACAAGAAGACTAGGATCATCCCCAGACATCTCCAGCTCGCCATCCGCAACGATGAGGAATTGAACAAACTCCTCTCCGGCGTGACCATCGCCCAGGGTGGTGTCTTGCCCAACATCCAGGCTGTTCTTCTGCCGAAGAAGACTCAGAAGGCCGGAAAGTAAACGGCTACTTGCGATTGCATATCCATGCTAAAACGGCCCTTTTTAGGGCCACCAAATAATCAAGAAGAGAATTACCTAACAATTGTCCACAGCAGATGCCCCTTTCATACCAATCTCACATAGCACAGCATACCCAAACAGACTAACCCTCGATGTTTATTTAATGGTTAGTTATCATGTTTAATTGTCTACCTACCAAATTAAAGCTCTTCGTAATTTTGTTAAAAAGTACCTGGTAGGTTACCACATCGCGTTTGTTTTTTTCTCTGTTAATATCAGTCGGTATTCATGTCCGTGTAATAAACATCAATTTGTTAGAACCCCATTTATAATGTAGGCTGTACGCGGCCGACAGACAGACCGACCGGCCGGCCGACCAACTGACTTACCGGCCGGCCGACCAACTGACTTACCGGCCGGACGACCGGCCAGCCAGGCTACCGACCAGCCAGGCTACCGACCAGCCGACCGACCAGCCGACCGAACAGCCAGCCAGCCAGCCAGCCAGCCAGCCAGCCAGCCAGCCAGCCAGCCAGCCAGCCAGCCAGCCAGCCAGCCAGCCGGCCGGCCGGCCGGCCGGCCATCCAACCAGGCTACCGACCAGCCGACAGGCCAGTCAGCCGACCGTTCGGTCGACCGACCAGCGCAGGTGACTGTCGGACCTGGATCGAAATATTAGAACTGGCTTATGGCCGATACTTACGTGCGCCTGAGAATGGTAAGTAAGTGGACCGTGTTTGTTTCAGTTGTACTGTTTATAATTCATGGTCATCGAAAAAAACACATTTGACACGATCGAACGTTTTGGGTTATTATTGACATTTATTGGGATACTTTTTTACAATACTATATCAAGGGTATGTTGTGAGCAGCGTTTTAATAATAGGTAAGTTAGAAAAGGTCCTATCAAACAAAATGTTCACAGATATTAAAATTTAATCTACCTCTAGACAAAGGTAAAAATGGTCAATATAAATGTGACAAAAAATAATAAGGCGAGAGAGGAGCGGGAAGACTCTACTAGCAGACTGTGTTTGCTTATGTGGTGATTCGGCTAGGCTTTTCTGTACTAGGTTGGTATAAGGTCGGATATCAAGTGATGGGCACGTTAGGCTATTGCTGCTGCACTAGGACGATAACAAGATTCTTGCTTAAACACTGTCTTGGGGAAGTTAAGGCACATTACTCGGCCGTTGGTCTTGTTTTACGCTAAGCGTCGACTCTCTAAATCCATACCGATATCATTCACGGCCGTACATTTGATGTAAAATGGGCCTGGTCGTGTAGGGCAAGAGCGGCCCTTCCCATCATATATGTACACTATGACATTTAATTAATGGCAATGCAGTATTTTTAAGAAAAACGCAGGGTAAACAAACACAAAGCTCGGCCATAATCGCAGAGGTGCTTTCGTTTTGGTCCGCGCGCACTGGCAACTGCGCATGCGCAGTTACTGATGTCCTTTATGCATGTTAATATAATGTTGGGACAGGGCAGCGTTTTCTCATTCACGATAGACCACAAGTCATCACCATGGCCGACGTCGTAGCAGCACCAGCACCAGCTAAAGTTAAGAAGGCTGCAAAGCCTAAAAAGCCAACAACCCACCCAAAGTACAGCGAAATGATCGCTGCTGCTGTTGGGGCCCTGAAGGAGAGGGGAGGCTCGTCAAGGCAGGCAATCCTGAAGTACATCCAGGCTAACTACAAGGTTGGAGACAATGTCACCGCTATCAACGCTCACCTGAAGCTTGCCCTGAAGGCAGGTTGCAAGAGTGGCGCCCTTAAGCAGGCTAAGGGAACCGGTGCCTCTGGGTCCTTCAAGCTTGGAGAGGTGAAGAAGGCAGCAAAGAAGGCGAAGAAGCCCAAGGCAGCCAAGCCAAAGAAGGCCAAGACACCCAAGAAGAAGGCAGCCAAGAAGCCAGCTGCCAAGAAAACCCCCACGAAGAAGGCAGCCTCAGCCAAGAAAGCCGCCAAGCCGAAAAAGGCTAAGACACCAAAGAAGGCCGCCAAGCCTGCTGCCAAAAAGGCCACAAAGTCTCCTAAGAAGGCAAAGGCAGCTAAGCCCAAGAAGACGAAGACGCCAAAGAAGGCTGCTGCAGCTAAGAAATAAGCTGCTAGCACACAAAGCTCACCGCTTCTTTACACAAAGGTCCTTTTCAGGACCATTCATATCACCCGAAACGACTTACCTTACAATTGTCATGTACAATGAAGCCTGTTAGACGCAATAAAATGTATTTTCTCACTTTTATGGCACATATCTGGCACTGTGGTTGGTATACAGTACCATGGTTTGGGCTATATGCTTTACACTGTACTGTGTACAGACATTAAGATTAAGACATCGCATAAAAATTTTACTGTTTAAGTGCTATTTTCGGACGGACAGACGGGAAGCCAAAACATCGTTTTTGTAAGAAAGGGGGACTGAGCACACTTGAAAATACCAGACGAACAGCCGCTTATGAATACAGTGATAAATTGCGTTCAGGTGATGTGAAAATAGGCTTTACAAAGCCCGTACGTACATGTAATTATCGGTTTATGGACATACAGAGTATCATTTATTTCTATTTTCAGTAGTATTTTGTCACATTTCTATTTTACACAATTAACAAAACAACGAAAGAGCCATATGTCTAAAAAATTTAAACAATGTTTTACTTTACTGACAATATGGCAAAAAGTGCCTGCCGAACACCCCTTCGTAAGCGGCTATCTGATTGGCTGAGCCAAGATAAAACATGCTATACGATTGGCTGAATTTCAATCCGTTTTTCGAAACGAAAATGAAAATGTTGCCTCGGCCAATCAGATTCGCCCCCGCTCTTTTCTCTAGGTTAACCGAGTTTCGCTATATTAGATAGGCCCTGTAGCGTTATCAGTATCATTTGTTCAAATCGTTCACCATGGCGAGAACCAAGCAGACTGCACGAAAATCCACCGGAGGAAAGGCTCCCCGCAAGCAGCTGGCCACTAAGGCCGCTCGTAAGAGCGCACCAGCCACCGGTGGAGTGAAGAAGCCCCACAGGTACAGGCCCGGTACCGTCGCTCTTCGTGAGATTCGTAGATACCAGAAGAGCACTGAGCTGTTGATCAGGAAACTGCCATTCCAGCGTCTGGTCAGGGAAATCGCCCAGGACTTCAAGACAGACCTTCGCTTCCAGAGCTCAGCCGTCATGGCCCTTCAGGAGGCCAGCGAGGCCTACCTGGTTGGTCTTTTTGAGGACACCAACCTCTGCGCCATCCACGCCAAGCGTGTCACCATCATGCCAAAGGACATCCAGCTGGCTCGCCGCATCCGTGGAGAGCGTGCTTAAAATTGTTAGACTCTTGTCCACAAACAACGGCCCTTTTTAGGGCCACAACCAACCTCGAAATCTATATTACCGCTCAATTGTCATAACAAAACGACCAAATAAATCAGTCTCCAGCCCCCGATACACCATATAAGCATCAACATACTTACAGCAGCAAACGCATACCCGTTCCGTATTTAGTATTGTCTATAACAATTAAAAGCTACCTCGTTAATACCAAGAACCACTAACACCAACATTGTCATAACCGTTCTATATTCTAACTTGTACGGTGGTACATGTATTTCTATTTCTACTCCATTATTTCCTCTGTAGCTATACTTTTACAACGACAACTGACTTTCATAATTATATTATCATTTGAACATTTATTTCAAATACTTACCGGTCTGTACAAGGAGTGACGTATTGCTAAACTACCATGCCATTGACAATTAAGCATGCTCATATGTCATATTGAACTTGATTTGGCCGAAATCCTGTCGGAGTTTCGGAACCTCTTATGACTGAAGTGTACAAGTCCCAAATGTGTCATCATCAAAATCAACTATTTTCAGCGATATTTCAAGGAGTACCTGCCTCCGCACTATACCCGTTTTCATCACATTTCATCATACACTGCATATTGTCATAGCTATCAAATCTGCTGGAAGATAATTAACAGTAAGGACTAAGGATTTCTGCAGTTCCAGTTATTTTCTTCGTTAACTTCGATTCTGGCCGATCGCGTACAAGACCGTTTTGGAGACAATAAAACGACAACATTTCATTATATTTTATTCTTCGCTCTGAGGTAGCTGAAAAGACCGTACGATATACTTTCTGGTCGTGTACGGCATTAAGGGACCCAACATTGTTATGTATTGAGCACGGGGCCCCGAAAAGCTGACTAGAACGTTTTCTCACTGTAGCCAGGGTGCTTTCGCTTTGGTCCGCACACATTTCGGCTGCCGTTTGTCCTACTTACCTCACAATCCCTGCATCTGACCTGACCTACTTACTCAGGCCAGGTTGGGCCGGGGCCGCGGATGAGAACAGCCGCCGCATAAGTAGGTCAGGCCATTGGGGCAAGGTCGGTCACTCGTTCACGTTTCTCCAGTGTCGTTATATAGTAGGCCTCTATTGCAACGAGGGCTCATTCGCATCTCAGCCAATATTCACGATGTCTGGTCGCGGTAAAGGAGGAAAAGGTCTAGGAAAGGGGGGCGCTAAGCGTCACCGAAAGGTCTTGAGAGATAACATCCAGGGTATCACCAAGCCAGCTATCCGCCGTCTTGCCCGCCGAGGTGGTGTGAAGAGAATTTCTGGCCTGATCTACGAAGAGACCCGTGGGGTTCTTAAGGTTTTCCTTGAGAACGTTATCCGTGATGCCGTCACCTACACCGAGCACGCTAAGAGGAAGACCGTCACTGCCATGGACGTTGTCTACGCCCTGAAGAGACAAGGCAGGACCCTGTACGGATTCGGCGGTTAAACACTTTCCAGTGTTCACGACAGAAACGGCCCTTTTTAGGGCCACAAAACGCCTCGAAAAGAAATACCTAACAATTGTCAAATCGATGCTTAATCCCGTAGAAAGTATCCATGCGCCATTATTATATTTATATCATACCCCCAATATCAACTATACAACTAAAACATTATTATAAGCTATTACGGAGCGAAAATAGAACGCATAGACGGACACACCCTTTCACAACGTCTAAAACGCCAGCAGTTTGAGTACGACGGCTAAAGTTTGGTTCGATGATACTTTTGACAAGCGGTAAAACCGTTCAGAATGTGCCCGACTGACTGAAACTCTTAGGCATACATGTTTCAGGCTGTACTATTTTCCAGTGCCAATTTTTCCAGTGCCAATTTTTCCAGTGCCAATTTTTCCAGTGCCAATAATTAGTTTCGGTGGAATATGTACAGTTTTTCTGGCAATACGCACGGCAAATATGCCAGCGACAATCGTTTTCTTCAATTCCTTGGGTGCTTTCCTTTTGGTCCGCACGTGGTACCCCCACCCTATTGCAGTGACGTATTGCCAGTAACCAATCAGAAGCGTTTCAGCGAATATCTCGCTGATTATTTCGTGAAGTAGGTCAATCCGTCAGTCGCAATATAAAAGCTAAGCTCTCGCGTTGCTCACCACCCATTCATTATTTGAAAATGCCGGCTAAAGGAGTTGCAAGCAAGGGATCTAAGAAGGCCGCCACTAAGGCGAAGGCCGCCCGTTCCACAGACAAGAAGAAGAAGAGGAGGAGGAGGGAATCCTACTCTATCTACATCTACAAAGTCCTGAAGCAGGTGCACCCCGACACCGGTGTGTCCAGCAAGGCCATGTCAATTATGAACAGTTTCGTAAATGACATCTTTGAGAGAATCGCCGCTGAGGCCTCCCGTTTGGCCCACTACAACAAGAGATCCACCATCACCAGCAGAGAGATCCAGACAGCTGTCCGTCTCCTCCTGCCAGGTGAATTGGCCAAGCACGCTGTCAGCGAAGGCACCAAAGCCGTCACCAAGTACACCAGCAGCAAGTAATTTGCTCAGGCACTTTGCTTATCAAACGGCCCTTTTTAGGGCCACCAAATTCCTAGAAACAGATATTACATGCAAATTGTCAAGCTGACACAAAAAACAACAACACAAAGTCCATTTCACATACTACCGTCCCCTATTGTTCGTAATTATAAGTATGCATAACTCAACATCAAACCACAGACAATTAAGATTGATTTATTGTTTTACCCATCGTATAATTTATAAGACGCACTAGCCAGACGCGGATTGACGGCGACTCTATCATTTAATACCCTTTTAAGTTGTATACAGAGGTAGATTGGTTTCACACTACGAAAGAAAAGATAAGAAATAATATTAACAAGCTTCTTTTTCTTCTTACGTGCCATATGTAAAATGGACTAGACTAAAATGTTTCACCGAAAAGTAAGCGTGGCAAAAGTGTCCTGCCTAAATGGCGATAGTAGCCGTTCTCTGATTGGCGTAGCGGCTACCAGCTGAATACGTATCCTGCATTCTGATTGGATAACAGTTTTAAAGGTTTGCTATTCAGTATGTAGGTCAATCCGTTTTAGGGGTATATAAGCCAAGCTCAATCTTGCGAAATGTATTCAGTATCACTGTTACTGCACATCAACCGTAATCATGTCTGGACGAGGAAAAGGAGGAAAGACAAAGGGAAAGGCAAAGAGCCGATCATCCCGTGCTGGGCTTCAGTTCCCAGTCGGCAGAATCCACCGTCTGCTGCGAAAAGGCAACTACGCAGAACGTGTCGGAGCCGGCGCACCAGTATACCTGGCTGCCGTTCTCGAGTACCTGGCTGCTGAGGTCTTGGAGTTGGCTGGCAACGCTGCCCGCGACAACAAGAAGACTAGGATCATCCCCAGACATCTCCAGCTCGCCATCCGCAACGATGAGGAATTGAACAAACTCCTCTCCGGCGTGACCATCGCCCAGGGTGGTGTCTTGCCCAACATCCAGGCTGTTCTTCTGCCGAAGAAGACTCAGAAGGCCGGAAAGTAAACGGCTACTTGCGATTGCATATCCATGCTAAAACGGCCCTTTTTAGGGCCACCAAATAATCAAGAAGAGAATTACCTAACAATTGTCCACAGCAGATGCCCCTTTCATACCAATCTCACATAGCACAGCATACCCAAACAGACTAACCCTCGATGTTTATTTAATGGTTAGTTATCATGTTTAATTGTCTACCTACCAAATTAAAGCTCTTCGTAATTTTGTTAAAAAGTACCTGGTAGGTTACCACATCGCGTTTGTTTTTTCTCTGTTAATATCAGTCGGTATTCATGTCCGTGTAATAAACATCAATTTGTTAGAACCCCATTTATAATGTAGGCTGTACGCGGCCGACAGACAGACCGACCGGCCGGCCGACCAACTGACTTACCGGCCGGCCGACCAACTGACTTACCGGCCGGACGACCGGCCAGCCAGGCTACCGACCAGCCAGGCTACCGACCAGCCGACCGACCAGCCGACCGAACAGCCAGCCAGCCAGCCAGCCAGCCAGCCAGCCAGCCAGCCAGCCAGCCAGCCAGCCAGCCAGCCAGCCAGCCGGCCGGCCGGCCGGCCGGCCATCCAACCAGGCTACCGACCAGCCGACAGGCCAGTCAGCCGACCGTTCGGTCGACCGACCAGCGCAGGTGACTGTCGGACCTGGATCGAAATATTAGAACTGGCTTATGGCCGATACTTACGTGCGCCTGAGAATGGTAAGTAAGTGGACCGTGTTTGTTTCAGTTGTACTGTTTATAATTCATGGTCATCGAAAAAAACACATTTGACACGATCGAACGTTTTGGGTTATTATTGACATTTATTGGGATACTTTTTTACAATACTATATCAAGGGTATGTTGTGAGCAGCGTTTTAATAATAGGTAAGTTAGAAAAGGTCCTATCAAACAAAATGTTCACAGATATTAAAATTTAATCTACCTCTAGACAAAGGTAAAAATGGTCAATATAAATGTGACAAAAAATAATAAGGCGAGAGAGGAGCGGGAAGACTCTACTAGCAGACTGTGTTTGCTTATGTGGTGATTCGGCTAGGCTTTTCTGTACTAGGTTGGTATAAGGTCGGATATCAAGTGATGGGCACGTTAGGCTATTGCTGCTGCACTAGGACGATAACAAGATTCTTGCTTAAACACTGTCTTGGGGAAGTTAAGGCACATTACTCGGCCGTTGGTCTTGTTTTACGCTAAGCGTCGACTCTCTAAATCCATACCGATATCATTCACGGCCGTACATTTGATGTAAAATGGGCCTGGTCGTGTAGGGCAAGAGCGGCCCTTCCCATCATATATGTACACTATGACATTTAATTAATGGCAATGCAGTATTTTTAAGAAAAACGCAGGGTAAACAAACACAAAGCTCGGCCATAATCGCAGAGGTGCTTTCGTTTTGGTCCGCGCGCACTGGCAACTGCGCATGCGCAGTTACTGATGTCCTTTATGCATGTTAATATAATGTTGGGACAGGGCAGCGTTTTCTCATTCACGATAGACCACAAGTCATCACCATGGCCGACGTCGTAGCAGCACCAGCACCAGCTAAAGTTAAGAAGGCTGCAAAGCCTAAAAAGCCAACAACCCACCCAAAGTACAGCGAAATGATCGCTGCTGCTGTTGGGGCCCTGAAGGAGAGGGGAGGCTCGTCAAGGCAGGCAATCCTGAAGTACATCCAGGCTAACTACAAGGTTGGAGACAATGTCACCGCTATCAACGCTCACCTGAAGCTTGCCCTGAAGGCAGGTTGCAAGAGTGGCGCCCTTAAGCAGGCTAAGGGAACCGGTGCCTCTGGGTCCTTCAAGCTTGGAGAGGTGAAGAAGGCAGCAAAGAAGGCGAAGAAGCCCAAGGCAGCCAAGCCAAAGAAGGCCAAGACACCCAAGAAGAAGGCAGCCAAGAAGCCAGCTGCCAAGAAAACCCCCACGAAGAAGGCAGCCTCAGCCAAGAAAGCCGCCAAGCCGAAAAAGGCTAAGACACCAAAGAAGGCCGCCAAGCCTGCTGCCAAAAAGGCCACAAAGTCTCCTAAGAAGGCAAAGGCAGCTAAGCCCAAGAAGACGAAGACGCCAAAGAAGGCTGCTGCAGCTAAGAAATAAGCTGCTAGCACACAAAGCTCACCGCTTCTTTACACAAAGGTCCTTTTCAGGACCATTCATATCACCCGAAACGACTTACCTTACAATTGTCATGTACAATGAAGCCTGTTAGACGCAATAAAATGTATTTTCTCACTTTTATGGCACATATCTGGCACTGTGGTTGGTATACAGTACCATGGTTTGGGCTATATGCTTTACACTGTACTGTGTACAGACATTAAGATTAAGACATCGCATAAAAATTTTACTGTTTAAGTGCTATTTTCGGACGGACAGACGGGAAGCCAAAACATCGTTTTTGTAAGAAAGGGGGACTGAGCACACTTGAAAATACCAGACGAACAGCCGCTTATGAATACAGTGATAAATTGCGTTCAGGTGATGTGAAAATAGGCTTTACAAAGCCCGTACGTACATGTAATTATCGGTTTATGGACATACAGAGTATCATTTATTTCTATTTTCAGTAGTATTTTGTCACATTTCTATTTTACACAATTAACAAAACAACGAAAGAGCCATATGTCTAAAAAATTTAAACAATGTTTTACTTTACTGACAATATGGCAAAAAGTGCCTGCCGAACACCCCTTCGTAAGCGGCTATCTGATTGGCTGAGCCAAGATAAAACATGCTATACGATTGGCTGAATTTCAATCCGTTTTTCGAAACGAAAATGAAAATGTTGCCTCGGCCAATCAGATTCGCCCCCGCTCTTTTCTCTAGGTTAACCGAGTTTCGCTATATTAGATAGGCCCTGTAGCGTTATCAGTATCATTTGTTCAAATCGTTCACCATGGCGAGAACCAAGCAGACTGCACGAAAATCCACCGGAGGAAAGGCTCCCCGCAAGCAGCTGGCCACTAAGGCCGCTCGTAAGAGCGCACCAGCCACCGGTGGAGTGAAGAAGCCCCACAGGTACAGGCCCGGTACCGTCGCTCTTCGTGAGATTCGTAGATACCAGAAGAGCACTGAGCTGTTGATCAGGAAACTGCCATTCCAGCGTCTGGTCAGGGAAATCGCCCAGGACTTCAAGACAGACCTTCGCTTCCAGAGCTCAGCCGTCATGGCCCTTCAGGAGGCCAGCGAGGCCTACCTGGTTGGTCTTTTTGAGGACACCAACCTCTGCGCCATCCACGCCAAGCGTGTCACCATCATGCCAAAGGACATCCAGCTGGCTCGCCGCATCCGTGGAGAGCGTGCTTAAAATTGTTAGACTCTTGTCCACAAACAACGGCCCTTTTTAGGGCCACAACCAACCTCGAAATCTATATTACCGCTCAATTGTCATAACAAAACGACCAAATAAATCAGTCTCCAGCCCCCGATACACCATATAAGCATCAACATACTTACAGCAGCAAACGCATACCCGTTCCGTATTTAGTATTGTCTATAACAATTAAAAGCTACCTCGTTAATACCAAGAACCACTAACACCAACATTGTCATAACCGTTCTATATTCTAACTTGTACGGTGGTACATGTATTTCTATTTCTACTCCATTATTTCCTCTGTAGCTATACTTTTACAACGACAACTGACTTTCATAATTATATTATCATTTGAACATTTATTTCAAATACTTACCGGTCTGTACAAGGAGTGACGTATTGCTAAACTACCATGCCATTGACAATTAAGCATGCTCATATGTCATATTGAACTTGATTTGGCCGAAATCCTGTCGGAGTTTCGGAACCTCTTATGACTGAAGTGTACAAGTCCCAAATGTGTCATCATCAAAATCAACTATTTTCAGCGATATTTCAAGGAGTACCTGCCTCCGCACTATACCCGTTTTCATCACATTTCATCATACACTGCATATTGTCATAGCTATCAAATCTGCTGGAAGATAATTAACAGTAAGGACTAAGGATTTCTGCAGTTCCAGTTATTTTCTTCGTTAACTTCGATTCTGGCCGATCGCGTACAAGACCGTTTTGGAGACAATAAAACGACAACATTTCATTATATTTTATTCTTCGCTCTGAGGTAGCTGAAAAGACCGTACGATATACTTTCTGGTCGTGTACGGCATTAAGGGACCCAACATTGTTATGTATTGAGCACGGGGCCCCGAAAAGCTGACTAGAACGTTTTCTCACTGTAGCCAGGGTGCTTTCGCTTTGGTCCGCACACATTTCGGCTGCCGTTTGTCCTACTTACCTCACAATCCCTGCATCTGACCTGACCTACTTACTCAGGCCAGGTTGGGCCGGGGCCGCGGATGAGAACAGCCGCCGCATAAGTAGGTCAGGCCATTGGGGCAAGGTCGGTCACTCGTTCACGTTTCTCCAGTGTCGTTATATAGTAGGCCTCTATTGCAACGAGGGCTCATTCGCATCTCAGCCAATATTCACGATGTCTGGTCGCGGTAAAGGAGGAAAAGGTCTAGGAAAGGGGGGCGCTAAGCGTCACCGAAAGGTCTTGAGAGATAACATCCAGGGTATCACCAAGCCAGCTATCCGCCGTCTTGCCCGCCGAGGTGGTGTGAAGAGAATTTCTGGCCTGATCTACGAAGAGACCCGTGGGGTTCTTAAGGTTTTCCTTGAGAACGTTATCCGTGATGCCGTCACCTACACCGAGCACGCTAAGAGGAAGACCGTCACTGCCATGGACGTTGTCTACGCCCTGAAGAGACAAGGCAGGACCCTGTACGGATTCGGCGGTTAAACACTTTCCAGTGTTCACGACAGAAACGGCCCTTTTTAGGGCCACAAAACGCCTCGAAAAGAAATACCTAACAATTGTCAAATCGATGCTTAATCCCGTAGAAAGTATCCATGCGCCATTATTATATTTATATCATACCCCCAATATCAACTATACAACTAAAACATTATTATAAGCTATTACGGAGCGAAAATAGAACGCATAGACGGACACACCCTTTCACAACGTCTAAAACGCCAGCAGTTTGAGTACGACGGCTAAAGTTTGGTTCGATGATACTTTTGACAAGCGGTAAAACCGTTCAGAATGTGCCCGACTGACTGAAACTCTTAGGCATACATGTTTCAGGCTGTACTATTTTCCAGTGCCAATTTTTCCAGTGCCAATTTTTCCAGTGCCAATTTTTCCAGTGCCAATAATTAGTTTCGGTGGAATATGTACAGTTTTTCTGGCAATACGCACGGCAAATATGCCAGCGACAATCGTTTTCTTCAATTCCTTGGGTGCTTTCCTTTTGGTCCGCACGTGGTACCCCCACCCTATTGCAGTGACGTATTGCCAGTAACCAATCAGAAGCGTTTCAGCGAATATCTCGCTGATTATTTCGTGAAGTAGGTCAATCCGTCAGTCGCAATATAAAAGCTAAGCTCTCGCGTTGCTCACCACCCATTCATTATTTGAAAATGCCGGCTAAAGGAGTTGCAAGCAAGGGATCTAAGAAGGCCGCCACTAAGGCGAAGGCCGCCCGTTCCACAGACAAGAAGAAGAAGAGGAGGAGGAGGGAATCCTACTCTATCTACATCTACAAAGTCCTGAAGCAGGTGCACCCCGACACCGGTGTGTCCAGCAAGGCCATGTCAATTATGAACAGTTTCGTAAATGACATCTTTGAGAGAATCGCCGCTGAGGCCTCCCGTTTGGCCCACTACAACAAGAGATCCACCATCACCAGCAGAGAGATCCAGACAGCTGTCCGTCTCCTCCTGCCAGGTGAATTGGCCAAGCACGCTGTCAGCGAAGGCACCAAAGCCGTCACCAAGTACACCAGCAGCAAGTAATTTGCTCAGGCACTTTGCTTATCAAACGGCCCTTTTTAGGGCCACCAAATTCCTAGAAACAGATATTACATGCAAATTGTCAAGCTGACACAAAAAACAACAACACAAAGTCCATTTCACATACTACCGTCCCCTATTGTTCGTAATTATAAGTATGCATAACTCAACATCAAACCACAGACAATTAAGATTGATTTATTGTTTTACCCATCGTATAATTTATAAGACGCACTAGCCAGACGCGGATTGACGGCGACTCTATCATTTAATACCCTTTTAAGTTGTATACAGAGGTAGATTGGTTTCACACTACGAAAGAAAAGATAAGAAATAATATTAACAAGCTTCTTTTTCTTCTTACGTGCCATATGTAAAATGGACTAGACTAAAATGTTTCACCGAAAAGTAAGCGTGGCAAAAGTGTCCTGCCTAAATGGCGATAGTAGCCGTTCTCTGATTGGCGTAGCGGCTACCAGCTGAATACGTATCCTGCATTCTGATTGGATAACAGTTTTAAAGGTTTGCTATTCAGTATGTAGGTCAATCCGTTTTAGGGGTATATAAGCCAAGCTCAATCTGCGAAATGTATTCAGTATCACTGTTACTGCACATCAACCGTAATCATGTCTGGACGAGGAAAAGGAGGAAAGACAAAGGGAAAGGCAAAGAGCCGATCATCCCGTGCTGGGCTTCAGTTCCCAGTCGGCAGAATCCACCGTCTGCTGCGAAAAGGCAACTACGCAGAACGTGTCGGAGCCGGCGCACCAGTATACCTGGCTGCCGTTCTCGAGTACCTGGCTGCTGAGGTCTTGGAGTTGGCTGGCAACGCTGCCCGCGACAACAAGAAGACTAGGATCATCCCCAGACATCTCCAGCTCGCCATCCGCAACGATGAGGAATTGAACAAACTCCTCTCCGGCGTGACCATCGCCCAGGGTGGTGTCTTGCCCAACATCCAGGCTGTTCTTCTGCCGAAGAAGACTCAGAAGGCCGGAAAGTAAACGGCTACTTGCGATTGCATATCCATGCTAAAACGGCCCTTTTTAGGGCCACCAAATAATCAAGAAGAGAATTACCTAACAATTGTCCACAGCAGATGCCCCTTTCATACCAATTCTCACATAGCACAGCATACCCAAACAGACTAACCCTCGATGTTTATTTAATGGTTAGTTATCATGTTTAATTGTCTACCTACCAAATTAAAGCTCTTCGTAATTTTGTTAAAAAGTACCTGGTAGGTTACCTACATCGCGTTTGTTTTTTCTCTGTTAATATCAGTCGGTATTCATGTCCGTGTAATAAACATCAATTTGTTAGAACCCCATTTATAATGTAGGCTGTACGCGGCCGACAGACAGACCGACCGGCCGGCCGACCAACTGACTTACCGGCCGGCCGACCAACTGACTTACCGGCCGGAACGACCGGCCAGCCAGGCTACCGACCAGCCAGGCTACCGACCAGCCGACCGACCAGCCCGACCGAACAGCCAGCCAGCCAGCCAGCCAGCCAGCCAGCCAGCCAGCCAGCCAGCCAGCCAGCCAGCCAGCCAGCCAGCCGGCCGGCCGGCCGGCCGGCCATCCAACCAGGCTACCGACCAGCCGACAGGCCAGTCAGCCGACGTTCGGTCGACCGACCAGCGCAGGTGACTGTCGGACCTGGATCGAAATATTAGAACTGGCTTATGGCCGATACTTACGTGCGCCTGAGAATGGTAAGTAAGTGGACCGTGTTTGTTTCAGTTGTACTGTTTATAATTCATGGTCATCGAAAAAAACACATTTGACACGATCGAACGTTTTGGGTTATTATTGACATTTATTGGGATACTTTTTACAATACTATATCAAGGGTATGTTGTGAGCAGCGTTTTAATAATAGGTAAGTTAGAAAAGGTCCTATCAAACAAAATGTTCACAGATATTTAAAATTTAATCTACCTCTAGACAAAGGTAAACATGGTCAATATAATGTGACAAAAAATAATAAGGCGAGAGAGGAGCGGGAAGACTCTACTAGCAGACTGTGTTTGCTTATGTGGTGATTCGGCTAGGCTTTTCTGTACTAGGTTGGTATAAGGTCGGATATCAAGTGATGGGCACGTTAGGCTATTGCTGCTGCACTAGGACGAATAACAAGATTCTTGCTTAAACACTGTCTTGGGGAAGTTAAGGCACATTACTCGGCCGTTGGTCTTGTTTTACGCTAAGCGTCGACTCTCTAATCCATACCGATATCATTCACGGCCGTACATTTGATGTAAAATGGGCCTGGTCGTGTAGGGACAAGAGCGGCCCTTCCCATCATATATGTACACTATGACATTTAATTAATGGCAATGCAGTATTTTTAAGAAAAACGCAGGGTAAACAACACAAAGCTCGGCCATAATCGCAGAGGTGCTTTCGTTTTGGTCCGCGCGCACTGGCAACTGCGCATGCGCAGTTACTGATGTCCTTTATGCATGTTAATATAATGTTGGGACAGGGCAGCGTTTTCTCATTCACGATAGACCACAAGTCATCACCATGGCCGACGTCGTAGCAGCACCAGCACCAGCTAAAGTTAAGAAGGCTGCAAAGCCTAAAAAGCCAACAACCCACCCAAAGTACAGCGAAATGATCGCTGCTGCTGTTGGGGCCCTGAAGGAGAGGGGAGGCTCGTCAAGGCAGGCAATCCTGAAGTACATCCAGGCTAACTACAAGGTTGGAGACAATGTCACCGCTATCAACGCTCACCTGAAGCTTGCCCTGAAGGCAGGTTGCAAGAGTGGCGCCCTTAAGCAGGCTAAGGGAACCGGTGCCTCTGGGTCCTTCAAGCTTGGAGAGGTGAAGAAGGCAGCAAAGAAGGCGAAGAAGCCCAAGGCAGCCAAGCCAAAGAAGGCCAAGACACCCAAGAAGAAGGCAGCCAAGAAGCCAGCTGCGAAGAAAACCCCAACGAAGAAGGCAGCCTCAGCCAAGAAAGCCGCCAAGCCGAAAAAGGCTAAGACACCAAAGAAGGCCGCCAAGCCTGCTGCCAAAAAGGCCACAAAGTCTCCTAAGAAGGCAAAGGCAGCTAAGCCCAAGAAGACTAAGACGCCAAAGAAGGCTGCTGCAGCTAAGAAATAAGCTGCTAGCACACAAAGCTCACCGCTTCTTTACACAAAGGTCCTTTTCAGGACCATTCATATCACCCGAAACGACTTACCTTACAATTGTCATGTACAATGAAGCCTGTTTGACGCAATAAATGTATTTTCTCACTTTTATGGAACATATCTGGCACTGTGGTTGGTATACAGTACCATGGTTTGGGCTATATGCTTTAGACTGTACTATGTACAGACATTCAGATTAAGACATCGCATAAAAATTTTACTGTTTAAGTGCTATTTTCGGACGGACAGACGGGAAGCCAAAACATCGTTTTTGTAAGAAAGGGGGACTGAGCACACTTGAAAATACCAGACGAACAGCCGCTTATGAATACAGTGATAAATTGCGTTCAGGTGATGTGAAAATAGGCTTTACAAAGCCCGTACGTACATGTAATTATCGGTTTATGGACATACAGAGTATCATTTATTTCTATTTTCAGTAGTATTTTGTCACATTTCTATTTTACACAATTAACAAAACAACGAAAGAGCCATATGTCAACAAATTTTAAACAATGTTGTACTTTACTGACAATATGGCAAAAAGTGCCTGCCGAACACCCCTTCGTAAGCGGCTCTCTGATTGGCTGAGCCAAGATAAAACATGCAATATGATTGGCTGAATTTCAATCCGTTTTTCGAAACGAAAATGAAAATGTTGCCTCGGCCAATCAGATTCGTCCCCGCTCTTTTCTCTATGTTAACCGAGTTTCGCTATATTAGATAGGCCCTGTAGCGTTATCAGTATCATTTGTTCAAATCGTTCACCATGGCGAGAACCAAGCAGACTGCACGAAAATCCACCGGAGGAAAGGCTCCCCGCAAGCAGCTGGCCACTAAGGCCGCTCGTAAGAGCGCACCAGCCACCGGTGGAGTGAAGAAGCCCCACAGGTACAGGCCCGGTACCGTCGCTCTTCGTGAGATTCGTAGATACCAGAAGAGCACTGAGCTGTTGATCAGGAAACTGCCATTCCAGCGTCTGGTCAGGGAAATCGCCCAGGACTTCAAGACAGACCTTCGCTTCCAGAGCTCAGCCGTCATGGCCCTTCAGGAGGCCAGCGAGGCCTACCTGGTTGGTCTTTTTGAGGACACCAACCTCTGCGCCATCCACGCCAAGCGTGTCACCATCATGCCAAAGGACATCCAGCTGGCTCGCCGCATCCGTGGAGAGCGTGCTTAAAATTGTTAGACTCTTGTCCACAAACAACGGCCCTTTTTAGGGCCACAACCAACCTCGAAATCTATATTACCGCTCAATTGTCATAACAAAACGACCAAATAAATCAGTCTCCAGCCCCCGATACACCATATAAGCATCAACATACTTACAGCACCAAACGCATACCCGTTCCGTATTTAGTCTTGTCTATAACAATTAAAAGCTACCTCATTAATACCAAGAACCACTAACACCAACATTGTCATAACCGTTCTATATTCTAACTTGTACGGTGGTACATGTATTTCTATTTCTACTCCATTATTTCCTCTGTAGCTATACTTTTACAACGACAACTGACTTTCATAATTATATTATCATTTGAACATTTATTTCAAATACTTACCGGTCTGTACAAGGAGTAACATATTGCTAAACTACCATGCCATTGACAATTAAGCATGTTCATATGTCATATTGAACTTGATTTGGCCAAAATCCTGTCGGAGTTTCGTAACCTCTTATGACTGAAGTGTACAAGTCCCAAATGTGTCATCATCAAAGTCAACTATTTTCAGCGATATTTCAAGGAGTACCTGCCTTCGCACTATACCCGTTTTCATCACATTTCATCATACACTGCACATTGTCATAGCTATCAAATCTGCTGGATGATAATTAACAGTAAGGACTAAGGATTTCTGCAGTTCCAGTTATTTTCTTCGTTAACTTCGATTCTGGCCGATCGCGTACAAGACCGTTTTGGAGACAATAAAACGACAACATTTCATTATATTTTATTCTTGCCTCTGGGGTAGCTGAAAAGACCGCACGATATACTTTCTGGTCGTGTACGGCATTAAGGGACCCAACATTGTTATGTATTGAGCACGGGGCCCCGAAAAGCTGACTAGAACGTTTTCTCACTGTAGCCAGGGTGCTTTCGCTTTGGTCCGCACACATTTCGGCTGCCGTTTGTCCTACTTACCTCACAATCACTGCATCTGACCTGACCTACTTACTCAGGCCAGGTTGGGCCGGGGCCGCGGATGAGAACAGCCGCCGCATAAGTAGGTCAGGCCATTGGGGCAAGGTCGGTCACTCGTTCACGTTTCTCCAGTGTCGTTATATAGTAGGCCTCTATTGCAACGAGGGCTCATTCGCATCTCAGCCAATATTCACGATGTCTGGTCGCGGTAAAGGAGGAAAAGGTCTAGGAAAGGGGGGCGCTAAGCGTCACCGAAAGGTCTTGAGAGATAACATCCAGGGTATCACCAAGCCAGCTATCCGCCGTCTTGCCCGCCGAGGTGGTGTGAAGAGAATTTCTGGCCTGATCTACGAAGAGACCCGTGGGGTTCTTAAGGTTTTCCTTGAGAACGTTATCCGTGATGCCGTCACCTACACCGAGCACGCTAAGAGGAAGACCGTCACTGCCATGGACGTTGTCTACGCCCTGAAGAGACAAGGCAGGACCCTGTACGGATTCGGCGGTTAAACACTTTCCAGTGTTCACGACAGAAACGGCCCTTTTTAGGGCCACAAAACGCCTCGAAAAGAAATACCTAACAATTGTCAAATCGATGCTTAATCCCGTAGAAAGTATCCATGCGCCATTATTATATTTATATCATACCCCCAATATCAACTATACAACTAAAACATTATTATAAGCTATTACGGAGCGAAAATAGAACGCATAGACGCACCCTTTCACAACGTTTAAAACGCCAGCAGTTTGAGTACGACGGCTAAAGTTTGGTTCGATGATAATTTTGACAAGCGGTAAAACCGTTCAGAATGTGCCCGACTGACTGAAACTCTTAGGCATACATGTTTCAGGCTGTACTTTTTTCCAGTGCCAATTTTTCCAGTGCCAATAATTAGTTTCGGTGGAATATGTACAGTTTTTCTGGCAATACGCACGGCATATATGCCAGCGACAATCGTTTTCTTCAATTCCTTGGGTGCTTTCCTTTTGGTCCGCACGTGGTACCCCCCACCCTATTGCAGTGACGTATTGCCAGTAACCAATCAGAAGCGTTTCAGCGAATATCTCGCTGATTATTTCGTGAAGTAGGTCAATCCGTCAGTCGCAATATAAAAGCTAAGCTCTCGCGTTGCTCACCACCCATTCATTATTTGAAAATGCCGGCTAAAGGAGTTGCAAGCAAGGGATCTAAGAAGGCCGCCACTAAGGCGAAGGCCGCCCGTTCCACAGACAAGAAGAAGAAGAGGAGGAGGAGGGAATCCTACTCTATCTACATCTACAAAGTCCTGAAGCAGGTGCACCCCGACACCGGTGTGTCCAGCAAGGCCATGTCAATTATGAACAGTTTCGTAAATGACATCTTTGAGAGAATCGCCGCTGAGGCCTCCCGTTTGGCCCACTACAACAAGAGATCCACCATCACCAGCAGAGAGATCCAGACAGCTGTCCGTCTCCTCCTGCCAGGTGAATTGGCCAAGCACGCTGTCAGCGAAGGCACCAAAGCCGTCACCAAGTACACCAGCAGCAAGTAATTTGCTCAGGCACTTTGCTTATCAAACGGCCCTTTTTAGGGCCACCAAATTCCTAGAAACAGATATTACATGCAAATTGTCAAGCTGACACAAAAAAGAACAACACAAAATCCATTTCACATACTACCGTCCCCTATTGTTCGTGATTATAAGTATTTCGTGATTATAAGTATGCATATAAGTATGCATAACTCAACATCAAACCACAGACAATTAAGATTGAATTATTGTTTTACCCATCGTATAATTTATAAGACGCACTAGCCAGACGCGGATTGACGGCGGCTCTATCATTTAATACCCCTTTTAACTTGTATACAGAGGTAGATTGGTTTCACACTACGAAACAAAAGATAAGAAATAATATTAACAAGCATCTTTTTCTTCTTACGTGCCATATGTAAAATGGACTAGACTAAAATGTTTCACCGAAAAGTAAGCGTGGCAAAAGTGTCCTGCCTAAATGGCGATAGTAGCCGTTCTCTGATTGGCGTAGCGGCTACCAGCTGAATACGTTTCCTGCATTCTGATTGGATAACAGTTTTAAAGGTTTGCTATTCAGTATGTAGGTCAATCCGTTTTAGGGGTATATAAGCCAAGCTCAATCTGGCGAAATGTATTCAGTATCACTGTTACTGCACATCAACCGTAATCATGTCTGGACGAGGAAAAGGAGGAAAGACAAAGGGAAAGGCAAAGAGCCGATCATCCCGTGCTGGGCTTCAGTTCCCAGTCGGCAGAATCCACCGTCTGCTGCGAAAAGGCAACTACGCAGAACGTGTCGGAGCCGGCGCACCAGTATACCTGGCTGCCGTTCTCGAGTACCTGGCTGCTGAGGTCTTGGAGTTGGCTGGCAACGCTGCCCGCGACAACAAGAAGACTAGGATCATCCCCAGACATCTCCAGCTCGCCATCCGCAACGATGAGGAATTGAACAAACTCCTCTCCGGCGTGACCATCGCCCAGGGTGGTGTCTTGCCCAACATCCAGGCTGTTCTTCTGCCCAAGAAGACTCAGAAGGCCGGAAAGTAAACGGCTACTTGCGATTGCATATCCATGCTAAAACGGCCCTTTTTAGGGCCACCAAATAATCAAGAAGAGAATTACCTAACAATTGTCCACAGCAGATGCCCCTTTCATACCATTCTCACATAGCACAGCATACCCAAACAGACTTACCCTCGATGTTTATTTAATGGTTAGTTATCATGTTTAATTGTCTACCTACCAAATTAAAGCTCTTCGTAATTTTGTTAAAAAGTACCTGGTAGGTTACTATATCGCGTTTGTTTTTTCTCTGTTAATATCAGTCGGTATTCATGTCCGTGTAATAAACATCAATTTGTTAGAACCCCATTTATAATGTAGGCTGTACGCGGGCCGACCGACCGACGACCGACCAACTGACTTACCGGCCGGCCGGCCGACCAACTGATCGGCCGGACGACCAACTGATCGGCCGAACAACTGACTTACCGGCCGGCCGGCCGGCCGGCCGACCGACCGACCGACCAACCAACTGATCGGCCGGACGACCGGCCAGCCAGGCTACCGACCAGCCGACCGACCAGCCGACAAACCAGCCAGCCAGCCAGCCAGCCAGCCAGCCAGCCAGCCAGCCAGCCAGCCAGCCAGCCAGCCAGCCAGGCTACGACCAGGCTACCGACCAGCCGACAGGCCAGTCAGCCGACCGTTCGGTCGACCGACCAGCGCAGGTGACTGTCGGACCTGGATCGAAATATTAGAACTGGCTTATGGCCGATACCTACGTGCGCCTGAGAATGGTAAGTAAGTGGACCGTGTTTGTTTCAGTTGTACTGTTTATAATTCATGGTCATCGAAAAAACAAAGTTGACACGATCGAACGTTTTGGATTATTATTGACATTTATTGGGATACTTTCTTACAATACCATATCAAGGGTATGTTGTGAGCAGCGTTTTAATAATAGGTAAATTAGAAAAGGTCCTATTAAACAAAATGTTCACAGATATTTAAATTTAATCTACCTCTAGACAAAGGTAAACATGGTCAATATAATTGTGACAAAAAATAATAAGGCGAGAGAGGAGCGGGAAGACTCTACTAGCAGACTGTGTTTGCTTATGTGGTGATTCGGCTAGGCTTTTCTGTACTAGGTTGGTATAAGGTCGGATATCAAGTGATGGGCACGTTAGGCTATTGCTGGTGCACTAGGACAATAACAAGATTCTTGCTTAAACACTGTCTTGGGGACGTTAAGGCACATTACTCGGCTGTTGGTCTCGTTTTACGCTAAGCGTCGACTCTTTAAATCCATACCGATATCATTCACGGCCGTACATTTGATGTAAAATGGGCCTGTTCGTGTAGGACAAGAGCGGCCCTTCCCATCATATATGTACACTATGACATTTAATTAATGGCAATGCAGTATTTTTAAGAAAAACGCAGGGTAAACAAACACAAAGCTCGGCCATAATCGCAGAGGTGCTTTCGTTTTGGTCCGCGCGCACTGGCAACTGCGCATGCGCAGTTACTGATGTCCTTTATGCATGTTAATATAATGTTGGGACAGGGCAGCGTTTTCTCATTCACGATAGACCACAAGTCATCACCATGGCCGACGTCGTAGCAGCACCAGCACCAGCTAAAGTTAAGAAGGCTGCAAAGCCTAAAAAGCCAACAACCCACCCAAAGTACAGCGAAATGATCGCTGCTGCTGTTGGGGCCCTGAAGGAGAGGGGAGGCTCGTCAAGGCAGGCAATCCTGAAGTACATCCAGGCTAACTACAAGGTTGGAGACAATGTCACCGCTATCAACGCTCACCTGAAGCTTGCCCTGAAGGCAGGTTGCAAGAGTGGCGCCCTTAAGCAGGCTAAGGGAACCGGTGCCTCTGGGTCCTTCAAGCTTGGAGAGGTGAAGAAGGCAGCAAAGAAGGCGAAGAAGCCCAAGGCAGCCAAGCCAAAGAAGGCCAAGACACCCAAGAAGAAGGCAGCCAAGAAGCCAGCTGCGAAGAAAACCCCAACGAAGAAGGCAGCCTCAGCCAAGAAAGCCGCCAAGCCGAAAAAGGCTAAGACACCAAAGAAGGCCGCCAAGCCTGCTGCCAAAAAGGCCACAAAGTCTCCTAAGAAGGCAAAGGCAGCTAAGCCCAAGAAGACTAAGACGCCAAAGAAGGCTGCTGCAGCTAAGAAATAAGCTGCTAGCACACAAAGCTCACCGCTTCTTTACACAAAGGTCCTTTTCAGGACCATTCATATCACCCGAAACGACTTACCTTACAATTGTCATGTACAATGAAGCCTGTTTGACGCAATAAAATGTATTTTCTCACTTTTATGGAACATATCTGGCACTGTGGTTGGTATACAGTACCATGGTTTGGGCTATATGCTTTAGACTGTACTATGTACAGACATTCAGATTAAGACATCGCATAAAAATTTTACTGTTTAAGTGCTATTTTCGGACGGACAGACGGGAAGCCAAAACATCGTTTTTGTAAGAAAGGGGGACTGAGCACACTTGAAAATACCAGACGAACAGCCGCTTATGAATACAGTGATAAATTGCGTTCAGGTGATGTGAAAATAGGCTTTACAAAGCCCGTACGTACATGTAATTATCGGTTTATGGACATACAGAGTATCATTTATTTCTATTTTCAGTAGTATTTTGTCACATTTCTATTTTACACAATTAACAAAACAACGAAAGAGCCATATGTCAACAAATTTTAAACAATGTTGTACTTTACTGACAATATGGCAAAAAGTGCCTGCCGAACACCCCTTCGTAAGCGGCTCTCTGATTGGCTGAGCCAAGATAAAACATGCAATATGATTGGCTGAATTTCAATCCGTTTTTCGAAACGAAAATGAAAATGTTGCCTCGGCCAATCAGATTCGTCCCCGCTCTTTTCTCTATGTTAACCGAGTTTCGCTATATTAGATAGGCCCTGTAGCGTTATCAGTATCATTTGTTCAAATCGTTCACCATGGCGAGAACCAAGCAGACTGCACGAAAATCCACCGGAGGAAAGGCTCCCCGCAAGCAGCTGGCCACTAAGGCCGCTCGTAAGAGCGCACCAGCCACCGGTGGAGTGAAGAAGCCCCACAGGTACAGGCCCGGTACCGTCGCTCTTCGTGAGATTCGTAGATACCAGAAGAGCACTGAGCTGTTGATCAGGAAACTGCCATTCCAGCGTCTGGTCAGGGAAATCGCCCAGGACTTCAAGACAGACCTTCGCTTCCAGAGCTCAGCCGTCATGGCCCTTCAGGAGGCCAGCGAGGCCTACCTGGTTGGTCTTTTTGAGGACACCAACCTCTGCGCCATCCACGCCAAGCGTGTCACCATCATGCCAAAGGACATCCAGCTGGCTCGCCGCATCCGTGGAGAGCGTGCTTAAAATTGTTAGACTCTTGTCCACAAACAACGGCCCTTTTTAGGGCCACAACCAACCTCGAAATCTATATTACCGCTCAATTGTCATAACAAAACGACCAAATAAATCAGTCTCCAGCCCCCGATACACCATATAAGCATCAACATACTTACAGCACCAAACGCATACCCGTTCCGTATTTAGTCTTGTCTATAACAATTAAAAGCTACCTCATTAATACCAAGAACCACTAACACCAACATTGTCATAACCGTTCTATATTCTAACTTGTACGGTGGTACATGTATTTCTATTTCTACTCCATTATTTCCTCTGTAGCTATACTTTTACAACGACAACTGACTTTCATAATTATATTATCATTTGAACATTTATTTCAAATACTTACCGGTCTGTACAAGGAGTAACATATTGCTAAACTACCATGCCATTGACAATTAAGCATGTTCATATGTCATATTGAACTTGATTTGGCCAAAATCCTGTCGGAGTTTCGTAACCTCTTATGACTGAAGTGTACAAGTCCCAAATGTGTCATCATCAAAGTCAACTATTTTCAGCGATATTTCAAGGAGTACCTGCCTTCGCACTATACCCGTTTTCATCACATTTCATCATACACTGCACATTGTCATAGCTATCAAATCTGCTGGATGATAATTAACAGTAAGGACTAAGGATTTCTGCAGTTCCAGTTATTTTCTTCGTTAACTTCGATTCTGGCCGATCGCGTACAAGACCGTTTTGGAGACAATAAAACGACAACATTTCATTATATTTTATTCTTGCCTCTGGGGTAGCTGAAAAGACCGCACGATATACTTTCTGGTCGTGTACGGCATTAAGGGACCCAACATTGTTATGTATTGAGCACGGGGCCCCGAAAAGCTGACTAGAACGTTTTCTCACTGTAGCCAGGGTGCTTTCGCTTTGGTCCGCACACATTTCGGCTGCCGTTTGTCCTACTTACCTCACAATCACTGCATCTGACCTGACCTACTTACTCAGGCCAGGTTGGGCCGGGGCCGCGGATGAGAACAGCCGCCGCATAAGTAGGTCAGGCCATTGGGGCAAGGTCGGTCACTCGTTCACGTTTCTCCAGTGTCGTTATATAGTAGGCCTCTATTGCAACGAGGGCTCATTCGCATCTCAGCCAATATTCACGATGTCTGGTCGCGGTAAAGGAGGAAAAGGTCTAGGAAAGGGGGGCGCTAAGCGTCACCGAAAGGTCTTGAGAGATAACATCCAGGGTATCACCAAGCCAGCTATCCGCCGTCTTGCCCGCCGAGGTGGTGTGAAGAGAATTTCTGGCCTGATCTACGAAGAGACCCGTGGGGTTCTTAAGGTTTTCCTTGAGAACGTTATCCGTGATGCCGTCACCTACACCGAGCACGCTAAGAGGAAGACCGTCACTGCCATGGACGTTGTCTACGCCCTGAAGAGACAAGGCAGGACCCTGTACGGATTCGGCGGTTAAACACTTTCCAGTGTTCACGACAGAAACGGCCCTTTTTAGGGCCACAAAACGCCTCGAAAAGAAATACCTAACAATTGTCAAATCGATGCTTAATCCCGTAGAAAGTATCCATGCGCCATTATTATATTTATATCATACCCCCAATATCAACTATACAACTAAAACATTATTATAAGCTATTACGGAGCGAAAATAGAACGCATAGACGCACCCTTTCACAACGTTTAAAACGCCAGCAGTTTGAGTACGACGGCTAAAGTTTGGTTCGATGATAATTTTGACAAGCGGTAAAACCGTTCAGAATGTGCCCGACTGACTGAAACTCTTAGGCATACATGTTTCAGGCTGTACTTTTTTCCAGTGCCAATTTTTCCAGTGCCAATAATTAGTTTCGGTGGAATATGTACAGTTTTTCTGGCAATACGCACGGCATATATGCCAGCGACAATCGTTTTCTTCAATTCCTTGGGTGCTTTCCTTTTGGTCCGCACGTGGTACCCCCCACCCTATTGCAGTGACGTATTGCCAGTAACCAATCAGAAGCGTTTCAGCGAATATCTCGCTGATTATTTCGTGAAGTAGGTCAATCCGTCAGTCGCAATATAAAAGCTAAGCTCTCGCGTTGCTCACCACCCATTCATTATTTGAAAATGCCGGCTAAAGGAGTTGCAAGCAAGGGATCTAAGAAGGCCGCCACTAAGGCGAAGGCCGCCCGTTCCACAGACAAGAAGAAGAAGAGGAGGAGGAGGGAATCCTACTCTATCTACATCTACAAAGTCCTGAAGCAGGTGCACCCCGACACCGGTGTGTCCAGCAAGGCCATGTCAATTATGAACAGTTTCGTAAATGACATCTTTGAGAGAATCGCCGCTGAGGCCTCCCGTTTGGCCCACTACAACAAGAGATCCACCATCACCAGCAGAGAGATCCAGACAGCTGTCCGTCTCCTCCTGCCAGGTGAATTGGCCAAGCACGCTGTCAGCGAAGGCACCAAAGCCGTCACCAAGTACACCAGCAGCAAGTAATTTGCTCAGGCACTTTGCTTATCAAACGGCCCTTTTTAGGGCCACCAAATTCCTAGAAACAGATATTACATGCAAATTGTCAAGCTGACACAAAAAAGAACAACACAAAATCCATTTCACATACTACCGTCCCCTATTGTTCGTGATTATAAGTATTTCGTGATTATAAGTATGCATATAAGTATGCATAACTCAACATCAAACCACAGACAATTAAGATTGAATTATTGTTTTACCCATCGTATAATTTATAAGACGCACTAGCCAGACGCGGATTGACGGCGGCTCTATCATTTAATACCCCTTTTAACTTGTATACAGAGGTAGATTGGTTTCACACTACGAAACAAAAGATAAGAAATAATATTAACAAGCATCTTTTTCTTCTTACGTGCCATATGTAAAATGGACTAGACTAAAATGTTTCACCGAAAAGTAAGCGTGGCAAAAGTGTCCTGCCTAAATGGCGATAGTAGCCGTTCTCTGATTGGCGTAGCGGCTACCAGCTGAATACGTTTCCTGCATTCTGATTGGATAACAGTTTTAAAGGTTTGCTATTCAGTATGTAGGTCAATCCGTTTTAGGGGTATATAAGCCAAGCTCAATCTGGCGAAATGTATTCAGTATCACTGTTACTGCACATCAACCGTAATCATGTCTGGACGAGGAAAAGGAGGAAAGACAAAGGGAAAGGCAAAGAGCCGATCATCCCGTGCTGGGCTTCAGTTCCCAGTCGGCAGAATCCACCGTCTGCTGCGAAAAGGCAACTACGCAGAACGTGTCGGAGCCGGCGCACCAGTATACCTGGCTGCCGTTCTCGAGTACCTGGCTGCTGAGGTCTTGGAGTTGGCTGGCAACGCTGCCCGCGACAACAAGAAGACTAGGATCATCCCCAGACATCTCCAGCTCGCCATCCGCAACGATGAGGAATTGAACAAACTCCTCTCCGGCGTGACCATCGCCCAGGGTGGTGTCTTGCCCAACATCCAGGCTGTTCTTCTGCCCAAGAAGACTCAGAAGGCCGGAAAGTAAACGGCTACTTGCGATTGCATATCCATGCTAAAACGGCCCTTTTTAGGGCCACCAAATAATCAAGAAGAGAATTACCTAACAATTGTCCACAGCAGATGCCCCTTTCATACCATTCTCACATAGCACAGCATACCCAAACAGACTTACCCTCGATGTTTATTTAATGGTTAGTTATCATGTTTAATTGTCTACCTACCAAATTAAAGCTCTTCGTAATTTTGTTAAAAAGTACCTGGTAGGTTACTATATCGCGTTTGTTTTTTCTCTGTTAATATCAGTCGGTATTCATGTCCGTGTAATAAACATCAATTTGTTAGAACCCCATTTATAATGTAGGCTGTACGCGGCCGACCGACCGACGACCGACCAACTGACTTACCGGCCGGCCGGCCGACCAACTGATCGGCCGGACGACCAACTGATCGGCCGAACAACTGACTTACCGGCCGGCCGGCCGGCCGGCCGACCGACCGACCGACCAACCAACTGATCGGCCGGACGACCGGCCAGCCAGGCTACCGACCAGCCGACCGACCAGCCGACAAACCAGCCAGCCAGCCAGCCAGCCAGCCAGCCAGCCAGCCAGCCAGCCAGCCAGCCAGCCAGCCAGCCAGGCTACGACCAGGCTACCGACCAGCCGACAGGCCAGTCAGCCGACCGTTCGGTCGACCGACCAGCGCAGGTGACTGTCGGACCTGGATCGAAATATTAGAACTGGCTTATGGCCGATACCTACGTGCGCCTGAGAATGGTAAGTAAGTGGACCGTGTTTGTTTCAGTTGTACTGTTTATAATTCATGGTCATCGAAAAAACAAAGTTGACACGATCGAACGTTTTGGATTATTATTGACATTTATTGGGATACTTTCTTACAATACCATATCAAGGGTATGTTGTGAGCAGCGTTTTAATAATAGGTAAATTAGAAAAGGTCCTATTAAACAAAATGTTCACAGATATTTAAATTTAATCTACCTCTAGACAAAGGTAAACATGGTCAATATAATTGTGACAAAAAATAATAAGGCGAGAGAGGAGCGGGAAGACTCTACTAGCAGACTGTGTTTGCTTATGTGGTGATTCGGCTAGGCTTTTCTGTACTAGGTTGGTATAAGGTCGGATATCAAGTGATGGGCACGTTAGGCTATTGCTGGTGCACTAGGACAATAACAAGATTCTTGCTTAAACACTGTCTTGGGGACGTTAAGGCACATTACTCGGCTGTTGGTCTCGTTTTACGCTAAGCGTCGACTCTTTAAATCCATACCGATATCATTCACGGCCGTACATTTGATGTAAAATGGGCCTGTTCGTGTAGGACAAGAGCGGCCCTTCCCATCATATATGTACACTATGACATTTAATTAATGGCAATGCAGTATTTTTAAGAAAAACGCAGGGTAAACAAACACAAAGCTCGGCCATAATCGCAGAGGTGCTTTCGTTTTGGTCCGCGCGCACTGGCAACTGCGCATGCGCAGTTACTGATGTCCTTTATGCATGTTAATATAATGTTGGGACAGGGCAGCGTTTTCTCATTCACGATAGACCACAAGTCATCACCATGGCCGACGTCGTAGCAGCACCAGCACCAGCTAAAGTTAAGAAGGCTGCAAAGCCTAAAAAGCCAACAACCCACCCAAAGTACAGCGAAATGATCGCTGCTGCTGTTGGGGCCCTGAAGGAGAGGGGAGGCTCGTCAAGGCAGGCAATCCTGAAGTACATCCAGGCTAACTACAAGGTTGGAGACAATGTCACCGCTATCAACGCTCACCTGAAGCTTGCCCTGAAGGCAGGTTGCAAGAGTGGCGCCCTTAAGCAGGCTAAGGGAACCGGTGCCTCTGGGTCCTTCAAGCTTGGAGAGGTGAAGAAGGCAGCAAAGAAGGCGAAGAAGCCCAAGGCAGCCAAGCCAAAGAAGGCCAAGACACCCAAGAAGAAGGCAGCCAAGAAGCCAGCTGCGAAGAAAACCCCAACGAAGAAGGCAGCCTCAGCCAAGAAAGCCGCCAAGCCGAAAAAGGCTAAGACACCAAAGAAGGCCGCCAAGCCTGCTGCCAAAAAGGCCACAAAGTCTCCTAAGAAGGCAAAGGCAGCTAAGCCCAAGAAGACTAAGACGCCAAAGAAGGCTGCTGCAGCTAAGAAATAAGCTGCTAGCACACAAAGCTCACCGCTTCTTTACACAAAGGTCCTTTTCAGGACCATTCATATCACCCGAAACGACTTACCTTACAATTGTCATGTACAATGAAGCCTGTTTGACGCAATAAAATGTATTTTCTCACTTTTATGGAACATATCTGGCACTGTGGTTGGTATACAGTACCATGGTTTGGGCTATATGCTTTAGACTGTACTATGTACAGACATTCAGATTAAGACATCGCATAAAAATTTTACTGTTTAAGTGCTATTTTCGGACGGACAGACGGGAAGCCAAAACATCGTTTTTGTAAGAAAGGGGGACTGAGCACACTTGAAAATACCAGACGAACAGCCGCTTATGAATACAGTGATAAATTGCGTTCAGGTGATGTGAAAATAGGCTTTACAAAGCCCGTACGTACATGTAATTATCGGTTTATGGACATACAGAGTATCATTTATTTCTATTTTCAGTAGTATTTTGTCACATTTCTATTTTACACAATTAACAAAACAACGAAAGAGCCATATGTCAACAAATTTTAAACAATGTTGTACTTTACTGACAATATGGCAAAAAGTGCCTGCCGAACACCCCTTCGTAAGCGGCTCTCTGATTGGCTGAGCCAAGATAAAACATGCAATATGATTGGCTGAATTTCAATCCGTTTTTCGAAACGAAAATGAAAATGTTGCCTCGGCCAATCAGATTCGTCCCCGCTCTTTTCTCTATGTTAACCGAGTTTCGCTATATTAGATAGGCCCTGTAGCGTTATCAGTATCATTTGTTCAAATCGTTCACCATGGCGAGAACCAAGCAGACTGCACGAAAATCCACCGGAGGAAAGGCTCCCCGCAAGCAGCTGGCCACTAAGGCCGCTCGTAAGAGCGCACCAGCCACCGGTGGAGTGAAGAAGCCCCACAGGTACAGGCCCGGTACCGTCGCTCTTCGTGAGATTCGTAGATACCAGAAGAGCACTGAGCTGTTGATCAGGAAACTGCCATTCCAGCGTCTGGTCAGGGAAATCGCCCAGGACTTCAAGACAGACCTTCGCTTCCAGAGCTCAGCCGTCATGGCCCTTCAGGAGGCCAGCGAGGCCTACCTGGTTGGTCTTTTTGAGGACACCAACCTCTGCGCCATCCACGCCAAGCGTGTCACCATCATGCCAAAGGACATCCAGCTGGCTCGCCGCATCCGTGGAGAGCGTGCTTAAAATTGTTAGACTCTTGTCCACAAACAACGGCCCTTTTTAGGGCCACAACCAACCTCGAAATCTATATTACCGCTCAATTGTCATAACAAAACGACCAAATAAATCAGTCTCCAGCCCCCGATACACCATATAAGCATCAACATACTTACAGCACCAAACGCATACCCGTTCCGTATTTAGTCTTGTCTATAACAATTAAAAGCTACCTCATTAATACCAAGAACCACTAACACCAACATTGTCATAACCGTTCTATATTCTAACTTGTACGGTGGTACATGTATTTCTATTTCTACTCCATTATTTCCTCTGTAGCTATACTTTTACAACGACAACTGACTTTCATAATTATATTATCATTTGAACATTTATTTCAAATACTTACCGGTCTGTACAAGGAGTAACATATTGCTAAACTACCATGCCATTGACAATTAAGCATGTTCATATGTCATATTGAACTTGATTTGGCCAAAATCCTGTCGGAGTTTCGTAACCTCTTATGACTGAAGTGTACAAGTCCCAAATGTGTCATCATCAAAGTCAACTATTTTCAGCGATATTTCAAGGAGTACCTGCCTTCGCACTATACCCGTTTTCATCACATTTCATCATACACTGCACATTGTCATAGCTATCAAATCTGCTGGATGATAATTAACAGTAAGGACTAAGGATTTCTGCAGTTCCAGTTATTTTCTTCGTTAACTTCGATTCTGGCCGATCGCGTACAAGACCGTTTTGGAGACAATAAAACGACAACATTTCATTATATTTTATTCTTGCCTCTGGGGTAGCTGAAAAGACCGCACGATATACTTTCTGGTCGTGTACGGCATTAAGGGACCCAACATTGTTATGTATTGAGCACGGGGCCCCGAAAAGCTGACTAGAACGTTTTCTCACTGTAGCCAGGGTGCTTTCGCTTTGGTCCGCACACATTTCGGCTGCCGTTTGTCCTACTTACCTCACAATCACTGCATCTGACCTGACCTACTTACTCAGGCCAGGTTGGGCCGGGGCCGCGGATGAGAACAGCCGCCGCATAAGTAGGTCAGGCCATTGGGGCAAGGTCGGTCACTCGTTCACGTTTCTCCAGTGTCGTTATATAGTAGGCCTCTATTGCAACGAGGGCTCATTCGCATCTCAGCCAATATTCACGATGTCTGGTCGCGGTAAAGGAGGAAAAGGTCTAGGAAAGGGGGGCGCTAAGCGTCACCGAAAGGTCTTGAGAGATAACATCCAGGGTATCACCAAGCCAGCTATCCGCCGTCTTGCCCGCCGAGGTGGTGTGAAGAGAATTTCTGGCCTGATCTACGAAGAGACCCGTGGGGTTCTTAAGGTTTTCCTTGAGAACGTTATCCGTGATGCCGTCACCTACACCGAGCACGCTAAGAGGAAGACCGTCACTGCCATGGACGTTGTCTACGCCCTGAAGAGACAAGGCAGGACCCTGTACGGATTCGGCGGTTAAACACTTTCCAGTGTTCACGACAGAAACGGCCCTTTTTAGGGCCACAAAACGCCTCGAAAAGAAATACCTAACAATTGTCAAATCGATGCTTAATCCCGTAGAAAGTATCCATGCGCCATTATTATATTTATATCATACCCCCAATATCAACTATACAACTAAAACATTATTATAAGCTATTACGGAGCGAAAATAGAACGCATAGACGCACCCTTTCACAACGTTTAAAACGCCAGCAGTTTGAGTACGACGGCTAAAGTTTGGTTCGATGATAATTTTGACAAGCGGTAAAACCGTTCAGAATGTGCCCGACTGACTGAAACTCTTAGGCATACATGTTTCAGGCTGTACTTTTTTCCAGTGCCAATTTTTCCAGTGCCAATAATTAGTTTCGGTGGAATATGTACAGTTTTTCTGGCAATACGCACGGCATATATGCCAGCGACAATCGTTTTCTTCAATTCCTTGGGTGCTTTCCTTTTGGTCCGCACGTGGTACCCCCCACCCTATTGCAGTGACGTATTGCCAGTAACCAATCAGAAGCGTTTCAGCGAATATCTCGCTGATTATTTCGTGAAGTAGGTCAATCCGTCAGTCGCAATATAAAAGCTAAGCTCTCGCGTTGCTCACCACCCATTCATTATTTGAAAATGCCGGCTAAAGGAGTTGCAAGCAAGGGATCTAAGAAGGCCGCCACTAAGGCGAAGGCCGCCCGTTCCACAGACAAGAAGAAGAAGAGGAGGAGGAGGGAATCCTACTCTATCTACATCTACAAAGTCCTGAAGCAGGTGCACCCCGACACCGGTGTGTCCAGCAAGGCCATGTCAATTATGAACAGTTTCGTAAATGACATCTTTGAGAGAATCGCCGCTGAGGCCTCCCGTTTGGCCCACTACAACAAGAGATCCACCATCACCAGCAGAGAGATCCAGACAGCTGTCCGTCTCCTCCTGCCAGGTGAATTGGCCAAGCACGCTGTCAGCGAAGGCACCAAAGCCGTCACCAAGTACACCAGCAGCAAGTAATTTGCTCAGGCACTTTGCTTATCAAACGGCCCTTTTTAGGGCCACCAAATTCCTAGAAACAGATATTACATGCAAATTGTCAAGCTGACACAAAAAAGAACAACACAAAATCCATTTCACATACTACCGTCCCCTATTGTTCGTGATTATAAGTATTTCGTGATTATAAGTATGCATATAAGTATGCATAACTCAACATCAAACCACAGACAATTAAGATTGAATTATTGTTTTACCCATCGTATAATTTATAAGACGCACTAGCCAGACGCGGATTGACGGCGGCTCTATCATTTAATACCCCTTTTAACTTGTATACAGAGGTAGATTGGTTTCACACTACGAAACAAAAGATAAGAAATAATATTAACAAGCATCTTTTTCTTCTTACGTGCCATATGTAAAATGGACTAGACTAAAATGTTTCACCGAAAAGTAAGCGTGGCAAAAGTGTCCTGCCTAAATGGCGATAGTAGCCGTTCTCTGATTGGCGTAGCGGCTACCAGCTGAATACGTTTCCTGCATTCTGATTGGATAACAGTTTTAAAGGTTTGCTATTCAGTATGTAGGTCAATCCGTTTTAGGGGTATATAAGCCAAGCTCAATCTGGCGAAATGTATTCAGTATCACTGTTACTGCACATCAACCGTAATCATGTCTGGACGAGGAAAAGGAGGAAAGGACAAAGGGAAAGGCAAAGAGCCGATCATCCCGTGCTGGGCTTCAGTTCCCAGTCGGCAGAATCCACCGTCTGCTGCGAAAAGGCAACTACGCAGAACGTGTCGGAGCCGGCGCACCAGTATACCTGGCTGCCGTTCTCGAGTACCTGGCTGCTGAGGTCTTGGAGTTGGCTGGCAACGCTGCCCGCGACAACAAGAAGACTAGGATCATCCCCAGACATCTCCAGCTCGCCATCCGCAACGATGAGGAATTGAACAAACTCCTCTCCGGCGTGACCATCGCCCAGGGGTGGTGTCTTGCCCAACATCCAGGCTGTTCTTCTGCCCAAGAAGACTCAGAAGGCCGGAAAGTAAACGGCTACTTGCGATTGCATATCCATGCTAAAACGGCCCTTTTTAGGGCCACCAAATAATCAAGAAGAGAATTACCTAACAATTGTCCACAGCAGATGCCCCTTTCATACCATTCTCACATAGCACAGCATACCCAAACAGACTTACCCTCGATGTTTATTTAATGGTTAGTTATCATGTTTAATTGTCTACCTACCAAATTAAAGCTCTTCGTAATTTTGTTAAAAAGTACCTGGTAGGTTACTATATCGCGTTTGTTTTTTCTCTGTTAATATCAGTCGGTATTCATGTCCGTGTAATAAACATCAATTTGTTAGAACCCCATTTATAATGTAGGCTGTACGCGGCCGACCGACCGACGACCGACCAACTGACTTACCGGCCGGCCGGCCGACCAACTGATCGGCCGGACGACCAACTGATCGGCTCCGAACAACTGACTTACCGGCCGGCCGGCCGGCCGGCCGACCGACCGACCGACCAACCAACTGATCGGCCGGACGACCGGCCAGCCAGGCTACCGACCAGCCGACCGACCAGCCGACAAACCAGCCAGCCAGCCAGCCAGCCAGCCAGCCAGCCAGCCAGCCAGCCAGCCAGCCAGCCAGCCAGCCAGGCTACGACCCAGGCTACCGGACCAGCCGACAGGCCAGTCAGCCGACCGTTCGGTCGACCGACCAGCGCAGGTGGACTGTCGGACCTGGATCGAAATATTAGAACTGGCTTATGGCCGATACCTACGTGCGCCTGAGAATGGTAAGTAAGTGGACCGTGTTTGTTTCAGTTGTACTGTTTATTAATTCATGGTATCGAAAAAACAAAGTTGACACGATCGAACGTTTTGGAATTATTATTGACATTTTATTGGGATACTTTCTTACAATTACCATATCAAGGTATGTTGTGAGCAGCGTTTTAATAATAGGTAAATTAGAAGAAAGGTCCTATTAAACAAAAGGTTCACAGATATTTAAATTTAATCTACCTCTAGACAAAGGTAAACATGGGTCAATATAATTGTGACAAAAAATAATAAGGCGAGAGAGGAGCGGGAAGACTCTACTAGCAGACTGTGTTTGCTATGTGGTGATTCGGCTAGGCTTTTCTGTACTAGGTTGGTATAAGGTCGGATATCAAGTTGATGGGCACGTTAGGCTATTGCTGGTGCACCTAGGGACAATAACAAGATTCTGCTTAAACACTGTCTTGGGGGACGTTAAGGCACATTACTCGGCTGTTGGTCTCGTTTTACGCTAAGCGTCGACTCTTTAAATCCATACCGATATCATTCACGGCCGTACATTGATGTAAAATGGGCCTGTTCGTGTAGGACAAGAGCGGCCCTTCCCATCATATATGTACACTATGACATTTAATTAATGGCAATGCAGTATTTTAAGAAAAACGCAGGGTAAACAAACACAAAGCTCGGCCATAATCGCAGAGGTGCTTTCGTTTTGGTCCGCGCGCACTGGCAACTGCGCATGCGCAGTTACTGATGTCCTTTATGCATGTTAATATAATGTTGGGACAGGGCAGCGTTTTCTCATTCACGATAGACCACAAGTCATCACCATGGCCGACGTCGTAGCAGCACCAGCACCAGCTAAAGTTAAGAAGGCTGCAAAGCCTAAAAAGCCAACAACCCACCCAAAGTACAGCGAAATGATCGCTGCTGCTGTTGGGGCCCTGAAGGAGAGGGGAGGCTCGTCAAGGCAGGCAATCCTGAAGTACATCCAGGCTAACTACAAGGTTGGAGACAATGTCACCGCTATCAACGCTCACCTGAAGCTTGCCCTGAAGGCAGGTTGCAAGAGTGGCGCCCTTAAGCAGGCTAAGGGAACCGGTGCCTCTGGGTCCTTCAAGCTTGGAGAGGTGAAGAAGGCAGCAAAGAAGGCGAAGAAGCCCAAGGCAGCCAAGCCAAAGAAGGCCAAGACACCCAAGAAGAAGGCAGCCAAGAAGCCAGCTGCGAAGAAAACCCCAACGAAGAAGGCAGCCTCAGCCAAGAAAGCCGCCAAGCCGAAAAAGGCTAAGACACCAAAGAAGGCCGCCAAGCCTGCTGCCAAAAAGGCCACAAAGTCTCCTAAGAAGGCAAAGGCAGCTAAGCCCAAGAAGACTAAGACGCCAAAGAAGGGCTGCTGCAGCTAAGAAATAAGCTGCTAGCACACAAAGCTCACCGCTTCTTTACACAAAGGTCCTTTTCAGGACCATTCATATCACCCGAAACGACTTACCTTACAATTGTCATGTACAATGAAGCCTGTTTGACGCAATAAAATGTATTTTCTCACTTTTATGGAACATATCTGGCACTGTGGTTGGTATACAGTACCATGGTTTGGGCTATATGCTTTAGACTGTACTATGTACAGACATTCAGATTAAGACATCGCATAAAAATTTTACTGTTTAAGTGCTATTTTCGGACGGACAGACGGGAAGCCAAACATCGTTTTTGTAAGAAAGGGGGACTGAGCACACTTGAAAATACCAGACGAACAGCCGCTTATGAATACAGTGATAAATTGCGTTCAGGTGATGTGAAAATAGGCTTTACAAAGCCCGTACGTACATGTAATTATCGGTTTATGGACATACAGAGTATCATTTATTTCTATTTTCAGTAGTATTTTGTCACATTTCTATTTTACACAATTAACAAAACAACGAAAGAGCCATATGTCAACAAATTTTAAACAATGTTGTACTTTACTGACAATATGGCAAAAAGTGCCTGCCGAACACCCCTTCGTAAGCGGCTCTCTGATTGGCTGAGCCAAGATAAAACATGCAATATGATTGGCTGAATTTCAATCCGTTTTTCGAAACGAAAATGAAAATGTTGCCTCGGCCAATCAGATTCGTCCCCGCTCTTTTCTCTATGTTAACCGAGTTTCGCTATATTAGATAGGCCCTGTAGCGTTATCAGTATCATTTGTTCAAATCGTTCACCATGGCGAGAACCAAGCAGACTGCACGAAAATCCACCGGAGGAAAGGCTCCCCGCAAGCAGCTGGCCACTAAGGCCGCTCGTAAGAGCGCACCAGCCACCGGTGGAGTGAAGAAGCCCCACAGGTACAGGCCGGTACCGTCGCTCTTCGTGAGATTCGTAGATACCAGAAGAGCACTGAGCTGTTGATCAGGAAACTGCCATTCCAGCGTCTGGTCAGGGAAATCGCCCAGGACTTCAAGACAGACCTTCGCTTCCAGAGCTCAGCCGTCATGGCCCTTCAGGAGGCCAGCGAGGCCTACCTGGTTGGTCTTTTTGAGGACACCAACCTCTGCGCCATCCACGCCAAGCGTGTCACCATCATGCCAAAGGACATCCAGCTGGCTCGCCGCATCCGTGGAGAGCGTGCTTAAAATTGTTAGACTCTTGTCCACAAACAACGGCCCTTTTAGGGCCACAACCACCTCGAAATCTATATTACCGCTCAATTGTCATAACAAAACGACCAAATAAATCAGTCTCCAGCCCCCGATACACCATATAAGCATCAACATACTTACAGCACCAAACGCATACCCGTTCCGTATTTAGTCTTGTCTATAACAATTAAAAGCTACCTCATTAATACCAAGAACCACTAACACCAACATTGTCATAACCGTTCTATATTCTAACTTGTACGGTGGTACATGTATTTCTATTTCTACTCCATTATTTCCTCTGTAGCTATACTTTTACAACGACAACTGACTTTCATAATTATATTAT
>JAGWFQ010000079.1:0-66042 GCA_025215515.1 Schistosoma japonicum
ACCTGTTCAGTGGTTGATTCTGGTCATCTTTAGTAAGTGAGTGTTACAAGAAGAAACCTTGATTACTTACATGGTGGAGATAGGAAGGATCCTGAACAACCGATCTCTGGTGACATTCAACGTTAACAATCGACTGTGCCTTACACCTAACAACGTGTTGTTGCCAAGAGATTGTGAAGGCATCGCGATAGAAGGTAGCGTGGTAAATAAGTATAGTTGGCATTAGAGGCAGGTTAACAAATTGGCGTATGTGATATGGCGTAGATGGAGAAAGGAACATCTACCCACCTTACAGTGTCGTCAGAAATGGCTGATGGAATATCGAAATTTTAGGGAGGGAGATGTAGTAATTGTTTCTACAGATGGAGCAGCGCGTGGATTTTGGCCCTTGAGAATAATACAGAAATGTGAGGAGGATAAGGATAACCTTGTTAGAACCATAACTGTCAGGATGAAATACGGTATTATTAAGAGAGATATTCATAAAGTCTGTCATCTTGAAGGCTCTAACAAATTTAAAGTGACAGTAGAGTATGCTAAGGCACACTGGTGTGAGACCTAAACATGTTTGGCTTTCATTTAGGTTGATAAGCAGAACCATGACAGAGTCTTGGGAGTATATTCGGTGTTATATAGAGAGAATTTGGGTAGAAGTACAAAATATGTTTTTGCCAGTATAAAAATCCCACCCATGTTTTCACTATTAAGCAGTTCCGTAACTTGCATTTCGTTGCTTTGTTGTGCTCCGACTCTAACAGATCTTGTTGTTTTCCGTTTGCCCCTTTATGAAATCAGTTACTTGGTTTTGTTAAATCTGATTCTCACATGTCCTATTTTTGTTAGCATATGTTATATCCCTTTGGTCTTCAGCTTTGTTTTACTGGGTATTAAGGCCTTGCTGCAAGCAATATTGGCCCGCCATTTTGCCAGTCCGTGTCTTAGTGATTTAATTTTGTTGGTTGGTTGCAGACATACACTGGTTCCTTTATTTGTTAGGAACACTTATCCTTGGACAAGTAATTAGTTTACTGTCTATTCATTACCCATTTGTTGTATTATAGATTAACTGTACAGTTTGCTTGAATCCATCTGGCTGTATATGGAGAGGGAACTGTTGGGGTTTGTGTGCTAAATGTGTGTTTATTGTTAAATATAGTACCACGGTTTGCACCAATAAATTGTGTTATTGGATATTCTATTGTGAATTCGTGCGTGACTTAGGAACCGGTTGATCCTTTACAGAACGACGTTAACTTTCAAACGTCGTCAGCAATTTTTCTTCTAACAGATTGAATTAATTATTGATCGTTATTGCTCAATCACCTTTTGCTGTTTTATTTCGTCGCCTCTTTAAATTTTTGATATGAATGCATTTTTAATTTGTTCATTAGAATTTTCCAGCTTTCGAGTGCCTTTCTGATCTTAGTATCTAATAAAATATGCTTTTATTTCGGTAGAAATGTTGTCAAAGAAGCTGGCACACTAATTGCTTATTATATTGTTTGACTGAATAGTCATCCATTGTTAAGCATCCATATTTTCCGGGAACAATCGGTCATTGCGCTTGTGGAAATAAGTGGCAACCAAAATATGTTCAGAAGTTCATAATAGTGTTTGTTAACTTACTGTTCCACAATTGTTTGTATCTTAGCGAAACCAGTGAACTTGTGTTGATGTAGTTAACTTTAAATTATCAGACATTATGACTAATAGGAATGACATTCGCTTACGACCCCAAGTGTTGATGCTGGTTGAGTTGGTTTCAAGTATACAAATAACCAGTTTTTTGATTACTTGCTATCGCGAACAATCAGGTCTATTCGAAAAGCTTACTTAACAAGGATAATGTAGGATTTATGGAATGCGCAACCCTGCCACACGTGTTGCCATCTACTTTGAATGCTCGGTAAGCGTCACGTTATTTTAAAACGATGAGCAAAAAAGATGTTAATAACCGTAGAATAATTAATCTACGTTATATAAATCGTTTCAAAGTGCCTTGTAATAGTGAATTTGTAGTCATTCCGATTATCAATACTAAATTATTAGCCAGTTTTGTATTAATCCAGATACTTCACAGCCATAGTTAGGGTGGACCAGTCTGAAGGAGTTGAATGGATAGTGTACCTTACATAATAGACGAGATACGTCACACAGTCACACAACACCGCTTAATGTGCAGTAGAAACTGAGCCACGTAAGTAAGCGAATCACATTAAGCTGGTTAAGCTAATGACATGGACCATTAAGTCCATCCTAATAAATCTACAACTTGTGCAAATGCAGTCTTTCTTTGGCACAACAAAACGGAATATGCATCAACTTAATTATTTTCCGGACTCAATTGCTAATAACACAGATATTCCTGCACTAAATATTGTACTATTATTATATTATAATCACAAATGTGGGGTAAAATTCCATGAAGCTCAAATAATCTAGGAAACTACTACTATTATTCGACAGCACAACATTAGGTAGAAGGAGCGAGAAAGGATAGTTGCTTGCCCGAAATAGATAAGTTTCAATCAACCAATTGGCTAAACTATGATTACAATGAATCAACGTGAGTGGAAGTAGCAAATCAAAATGGCTTAAAGCAAGACCTCGCAGTCCAGTAAAATAACGGGAGGAACCCCAAAGTAAGTAACACATAACATTGAAGGAAACACAAAATTCGGGCCCTAATATGTTCTACAAAGTGATGGTATCGCGAAAATTGACAGGGATAAACACTACAGAAAGGGAAAAAATCAAGGTGATGCAAAGTAAAAATAAAGTCGTTTAATATGGTAAACTGGAGGAATTTCTATACACAAAATTAAGCTTAAATAAGGATTAGTAGTTTACCACACAGATAATATGATACTCCAAATACAATAAACGTTTATATACTATTACAAACTATGCTTAAATTTAATAGTTTGCTTGTGCAACAGCAAAACCGAGTATCTGGAGAATTCCAGGGTCCCAATATAGATAGGTCAGAGGGTGAATAGTTGTTACGCTAACGACAGTAGACAAATATAAAATTATAATATTGAACTGAGCCACAACGTATGATAATTACTCATCAGTAGTACCAACAATAAAAAAGGTAACTGAGATCAAGTATTTATTCGCGACATCCTGGACATAGACATACGTTGACAAATGTTAAGGAGAGTAGAAGATAAGGCCAATGACATAGGGCTTTTATTAATACGTTAAAACAAATTGACTAAATATGGATTAAAAGTGTCAAAAAATATAATAAATAAATGATGAAATGATAATTTCGTCATGAGCCTACACATACCTTGCATTACAACTATGTCCACGCAGATTACTGGGGTATAAATAAGTGCCTTGGCCATACCCTGTAGTCTGAGGACTAAGAAAAAATATCTGTCGATGAGAAGTGGAAAATCATAAGTGTTATCGATGAAGCTACATTAAATTGTACCCCCCCCCCCAGTATTATCAAGTAACCCAACCAAGATGGACCTACTGATAAAGCCTGAAAACTAAACACCTTGAAGTCAAGCAGGAGGCTTGGAAAAACTGGCAGACCTCACCAGGGTTTTGGTTAGGACTCACACATACACTTCCGATTCAACTCTACTTAGCAGAATTAGAGAACTGACGTTCCTTGGAACCTGCACCTGGGTGACAGGATTGTTGTTGGTTTTGGAGTGTGTGGTACAGGCTATGTTGCTATCGAAACTAAAGAAAAAAGTTTAAATTAAGAGACGAAAAATAGGGATAACTAAGGTATTGCCTCCACAATATTATCTTTCAGTGTATTTTGTAAGATTCAGTGAAAGATAAGGACACAACCTCATTCGATATGGAGTTTCAACAGTTTGATTGTCCTTACCGTAGAAAAGTCAGCATGAACTTTCGTTCTAGCTATCTTGTCTTTCGTCCTGTAAGGTGTCTTCCTAGGAGTGATTTGGGACCGAATCTTGGCTTAACTTATTAAGGCGGAGAGGGTTATGAGTAATATGATAAAACGAAGGCATGTCTAGACTGATCGTCCTGTACTGTACATGTCGTAAATCTAATATTTCGAGTTAAGCTGGGTACGGTTTAAGTTTCGGTTCCACTACCTTTAGTCCGATTCTTTTTGGACACACCCCAAGATAGCAGAATCTTTCTCAAGATTGAGGGACAGTGTTATACGGGTTTTGTGTGAGGCGAGGTCTTAGGCAAATACCGTTAAAATAAATAAAAAGTTCAAAAGTTTAATTATCTAAAATTCTTGTCAGAAACTCATGCTGAGCAGTCTTTATTGACTGCGGCATACTAATTGAAAGATACTCCTAGACTACCGCAGAGTGTCTGCCTCTGTCATGCACTCCCTGTGCACTCAGTGTTTCGAGACTTCATCAAATCATTCGGTATATTGCCTTGCGATGTCTTACTTCATGTGTCAGTCACCAAGAGCTTCGTTTAACCACTGTTGTCCTGGTTAAAGAATAGCCTTTAGGAAGGAGTTGTATATCAAGGTGAACAGGGTTTTGCACAAGCTGAAGGTAGCTAACATTAGGGTTCTCACAGAGTTTTGACCTCCGGCCACTGCCCTTCCTTATTTTTATTAGCGATCTCCCATTAAACTTGGTTTCGTCTGTTATTTTCTGTGCAGGATGATGTTGCATTGTGATGAATCTTGTGACACGATGGAGACTCACACTTTAACGAGATCCGATTTTGGTACAGAAATAAATATGTGATGACAACCTGGGCCTTAGCCTACATAAAAGTCATGCGATTTACTTTCGTGCACCAGTTGCTTATCAAATAGACTGTTATCCAGGAAGGGTACGTATGACTGGAATTCCAAAGGCATGATATCTGGGGTTATTATTCACAAACAGGATGCATACCAGGAGAACTATGGAGCGGATACTGTTAGCTCTTTCTTGGAAGTTTTATGTGCATTCCTCCCTCCTTTCCGCATCCCCCCGGGTATACACTTTTTATTATAACTCGTTGCTTTAGTTTTAAAAGTGGATTAATTATTCCTAATTCTTTCCGCTATATATTCTGTTATTCTTCTGGTTTCAAAATTAGAGCTACTACTTATTTTTATTGTAATTTTTATTTTTTCTACGTTCTCAATAAATGCCTATGCTTCTTATGAACTACTATATCCTGGGATCATATGGTGTTGTTTGCATGTATTCAGTCAGCAAGTGGAGGAAGCGATTTTGCGGCCAGAGGTAGAGATGGGAACAAAACGACCATGAACCAAGGCTCAATAAGATCATTTAGAACTACTCCCGTACAAAATCTAAATTGGTGCACGAGTGTATCATTCAAGTCTCACACTACATCTACTTTGTTTTACTCAGCGCTTTTGCTTTCAACTGCTTTCATGTTGTTTCATTCTGTCTCCCTCGATTGTATTAATCTAATAGACTGGATTTGTGCGCTTACTAATCATCAGTTAAACGACACTTCAATAACTTAAAACGCTATGTCGTAAGAAGCAACTCCTAATACTTTGCTACTGATATTTCCGCAGGTTTGAACATCACCTTTTTGAATAAACAAAACGTTATCTGTTCAGAAAGGATAGAATAATATTACTGTTTATTTGTTGGAATTGAAATGGCTATTCAAATTTCTAAAACAAATTTTAGTTGGATAGTGTTATTTGTTTAGATAATGCAAATTTACATATATAACTAAAGTATACCATGTATATGACCAAATTACGTTTGTCATATAACCGAAATAGCTTTTAACGATTAAACACTCGAATTAGAACAAGTCAGAAAGCAAAACTAGATACAGAAGAAGGTATATTTGATCATGATTAAAGCGTGAACGGGATAGCAACGACTAAGTTAACTAAAGGATAGGGTTGCTTCTCACGTGGCGTTGTGTCGGGGTGTGGCGCGGATGCTTGATCAAGCGCCTTCAGCTAGTCGTGCTCACTAAAACAATCGTGTTCAGGATCAATGATGAGAGTCCATGCAAGTATATATGCAACTATCATTTACAGCCGCATAACTTTATATAGAACCCTTCCTCACCCAATCATTTTGCATTTACCTTCGGTTGGGCAGGAACACAAGTATTAGAAGTAATCTCAAGTTATTCTTCATTATAAATTGCCTAAGTATATGATCTACAGATGCCACCAAGGCATGCGCTAAGCTACACCGCGTTAGTCGGCAGTCAACTGTGTTAACGCTGAAACTCATCCTTGTGATGTTTTAAGGATGCATATGGCTTCGATTTGCGACACCATATCGCTGCACCACCCATTCTCAAGGTGCGTTTAAATCTCATCAAGCGAGTAAACAAACAGGTAATAAAATGAATCGCCAGGATCAGAAACAAATTATTATGTGGACCGTCTCTTTTATCGAGTGCTGTTCTTCCTCAGCCACAAATAGGTAAGGGGCAACTCTGAAGTGCATTTCTGACAAGTCTGACAGTAAGATTTTCCACGTAATTTTCATTAATTTTATCTGCTCTCGTTTAAACTACAGGAAGTATACTATCCCTATTTTTGCTCTGAATGGACAATAGTACTTCAAAATAGATTTGGAGAAGAACCACAAAGTCGGTTTGCGGACTCAAGTTTCAACCATATGAAGAGGCCCTCCTAACGTAAACGTATATCATCTAAAATACAAGCAGTTTACTAGTAACTTCATAATGCCTTATAAAATCCCAAATATCCCTGGGCAGCCATGTTAATACCCACTTAAATTTGCTTCCGATAACTGGCTTAAACGGAACATGCAATACAATAGCATTAGACTGTGGGCATAGTTTCTTATTTTTAAGGACAGGCTAGTTCTGGAATTTATTGCCGGCCAAAGTAATTCAATCGAATTCTACAAGTCCTCTAACAAAAACATCTACCTATCCTCAAAGACTCAGAGCACAATCTTCTGTTACTAATACTTTTTTATCTATACATATTTTATCTACCTAGGTTCCTACCTGAAGGATCTAGCAACAGCTTTTCCTATTTCACTCGTGACAGTTTTGAATCATCTGAAATGATGTGACTTCATAATATCCAATAACATTCAGTGTACACGCAAACACCCAAACGAGATTATACTGTTAGTATTGTAAGGCTTGATCCAACGAGAAAGTACCAGGCCGCCTACCCATCACGGAGCACCTATAGGTGAGATATAAATTTGTACCGTTAGGAGTCCCCCTGAAGTTGTGACCACAGCTCTCTCAGATGGTTGCCTTAAGAGAAATTTGGACAACTACATATGTTACTGTGCCTTAACAAAAGTTTCCAGAATCAGGGGTTGAGCACTTACTACATGACTAATCAGTAGTCAGATTTTATCGCTCAGTACTACAACATATATCTTACCTGCCTTACCTAACCACATCTCATCCCTTAAAATTAGTTCCTTTGCTCACACCATTGTGACCTTACGAAATTTTCCGCGTTTGTCAAGGATCATTTTTCAGCATCACAGCTATTATCTTACTTACCCCCACCTAACCACATGTAGCAGTAAATAAGTCCCTAGATAAATAATTACATAGGCTCCCATCACTGGTGCTGACTATATGTATCTTAGCGGACACGACTAATTGAAGGCTCTCGGTCACACATCACCACCAGATCGCGACATGACACGACACTGGAAGCAATTCGCTTACTACTTAATAAGCCCAGATATTGCTATATCATTAGCGCTCCACTTACGATCATACATGTGGGTTCAATTCTCAGAAGTTCATCTGGTTTTTAGACAGATGTATCTTGGTCATATGCCAGGTACACATTATACACTTCACTTTTTCAATATGATTCCTTTCCTCCATTAACACATACAATCGTAATCTCATAAACATCCATAAACTCGACACCTCAAAACCCTAAACAAATGGAATTCAGTGATGAAAATACATTAAAACTAATAAAAATTTTAAAAAGAATGAGAAAAAGAGAAAAGAAGGAAGTTGATACTTAATTTGATTTATTTTACCTGGAAATGAGTCCTAGGCCTAACTTTAACCGACATATTGGGGAAAACCATCAAGTGGATGTCGCGAAAGCATACGACACGTTCCACTGAGTACATAGGCAGCTAGGCATACTGACACCGGACATAACCTAACAATATTTAAAACTTACATAAAACCGCTTTTGGAAAACAATAATGTCATCACATCCCAAACCCTCAAACTGGATGCCGACCTTCTGGAGAGAGTCCAGAGGGGAGCGACAAAATGCGTAACTGGACCTAAGAACAAACAATACTCTGACAGGCTACGATAGTTAAGGCTGTTAACTCTGAGCTACAGACGGTTACGGAGAGACCTACTGATTGTATACAACATATTAAGCACTACTGAACATCTGCATAAAGCCATACAGGCAGCAATACATGTTCATAAACCTCGAAGAAACCCACGAACTGTTGCCCATCAGAGAACACGAACAGAAGTGAGGACAAATTTCTTGTCATTAAGCGTTTGCGCCACTTGGAACGCGCAGCTAAAGCAAGTGATAACAGCCCTCCTCACATTGGCTCAGGAAGAAAACTAGATGACTCTATGTACCACTATGGTGCAACTAGGGCATCCTGGAACAGGGGCCAAAAACTTGATATTAGTTTCCAAACCTCGAACCTTAGCACTATCGACCATTATTTATTCTATGGTATTCTTTTATCCCTTACTCACGAACAAGACTACCAAGAAAAGGGTGAAGGGACAGGGACTAGTGCACTCGCAATAGTTTCTTGAAAAAGGAAAAGAAATGGGAAAGGAAAAGAAAAGAAAGAATTAGAGAAGAAAGAAGAAAGTTTAAAAATGAATGACACTGAAAAGCCATCCGAAACTGCCAGGCCAAGAGCAGCTGTGTAGCCAGCCAATTACAGGAAGAAGTTGAAGACCAGGAACCGAAACTACGACACCCAAGACGCGAGCACAAAGAAACCAATCAGTTTAAAATAGCTCGTCATATAGATATTCAATCTAACTAGTCCAATTGTGTAGTTGAACTACTGTCACCAATCTACACAGGAGATCCTAAACCTTGCCAAAACATATCGAAAAGCTGACACAAAGAAATCGACTGACTTATGTTAACTCATCAAGAGGATATTGGATGTTGACTCGTTAACTAGCCGTTTCGTTTAGTTGAAGGTTGATCACTATGTCAAACACTAATAAACTCTGGTAAAATATGCCTAATGCAATTTCTTCAAAACTTATCAGCTTCTTTTCTCTTTATAGTTGTTTTATACTGACCCTGCCTCTCTACAATCCACGCTCATATGTTAGACGGAAAATGCATTATCCATATGGACGTAACATGCATGTTACATCTTTCAATTCACTACTTCATTAGTACTCTCTTTATCAGCCTCCTAAGTACCTAGGAGGTTAGACTCACCTACGTTAGAAGAAGGAATCCCTTTCTTTATTCTTTTTATTCCACTACTTTTTTCTTATGAGAAAAAGTAGTGGGATAAAAAGAATCCCTATAGGGACATATATTCCTAAAAAGTACATATACTTAAAGCGAAAGTATACGTGTGCATGTTTATGCATATACATATACATAACTTACTATACAAGGCAACAAACGTTAAAGTGAATGACATTGAACCACCCAGTAAAAAGGAATTGAGAAGAACGGTTTGTATTAAAAAATAAATAAATTCACAAAGTATGAGCTACCTTAGTGTCACGAACAAACTTCTGGAAGTTGTTGGTGAAATCAGAAGTTCGGAAGAGTGACTTGTGTGCATTGACTGGCCCATGATTGGTTTTGTAAGGTAATAAGTGTTGGCCACTGTATGTATTGGTAAGAGAATTTTTAAAAGCGAAGTGAATGGGAGGAGTAAAGCTGCATCTTTTTAGGAATTTGATATTGTTCTCCAGATAAGTTAATTCTTTTTGACTTAACTAAGCGCAGTTGAGTGGTTAGATACCGTTCACTGGGCATCACTAAAGACTGAACTCGAACTGCATACAAGATACGAGTTCAAATAATTCATTTGGTAACCACTAGCTCGTCACAAAGATAATGGAATGCAAACTAATTTCCTATCGAGGTCGGGTCTTAATTAATTATGTATCTGAAGGATACGGAAATTGTCCTGCTCGTTTATCTCATTTGGAATCTTTCAGAAATCCAGCTAAGATTGTTCCATCAAACATCACCAGGATGTTATTATTTTCGTTAAGGTCTACTAGTTCCGATTGTTTCAAAAGTTCCGAACGGCTAATTGTTGACAACCTTAGTTCAAGCCGGTTTTGCTTCCTTCAATTTATTTATCAAACATTTGTGTGTGAAAAGATTTTTCTGGGACCTGAAAACTCGAAATACGCTTATATATATATATATATGTATATATATATATGCCGATAAAGTCAAGATGAATTGAGTTTAATGTATACAAGAATTTGATTGTAATAAAGGCATGTAATTTTCGAAGTGGCTTCTACTTAAACGTATAGGGTTTACTTGCAACTTATGACTAACTAGTAAACCAGGCTTGTTTCCAAGTTGACATCTCTCTTGTATTTCAGTTTTACTCATCACATTTTTGTGTATATTTAATATTTTTGGAATGTATGTAAATATCACTGTTTTCTACAGTATTATACTCGGCAAACGACATGTAAGCATAATAATACTGTTATATGTATAAATTACGTTTAGAAAAAAATCCACTCCAATTCGGCTTTATTTTCTGTTTAGGTGATGGAAAAATAGGCAGGATTTCATTCTGCAAAAATCAAATGAATGCAAAGGGTACCCTCACCTCGAAAGAGTGGATAGCATGTGATAAAGTTGTTGTACGTAACCAAATTCGCTGGCACCCACCACTCACTTTGTCTAAATCGGTAGCATCCCACTCTAAGTACGCTAAAACCAGTTGCATCTGTTTGTCCTACACTACCTGTTGAATCAACCGCCTTACATCAGACTTTTGCTAGTTCCAAAAAAAAAGTAGACAAAGAAGTTCAAACTGATAACAATCATAGTACTGTATTTCATATTGAGGATATTATCAGAGCTCAGTTTAGTTTAGAATCTATCAGTCATAATTCATTACATTCATCGTTTTCTGATGATAAAGTTGACGATAAAGAATCCCTTCAAAAATCGTTGGAATTGCAGCAAAAGGTAAGTGATGTTAGCTTGTTTGGTTTTCCCTAAATCTTCGGGCCCCTGACATAATCAACTGATTTTACTAACAAGCTGCCTTTTTTGAGGTAAGGTAAAACATAGTAGTCAAGTGATTAGCCTTTCATCTGAGTGCACAAGATACTTGTCTATATTTCCTATGTCTTAGTGAGTTCAAGTACTGGTTTCTTATCACTTATTTGTTTACTTTATACTTCATGTCTACATTTATAACATCATTGTTATATCCTCCATCTTTGTTTGCTATCCATACATCCATCAACAACGTAGAACCGGGTACATACGCCTATAGGTTTAAGTTGCCATACCACATTAGCACTACAAGATTACAGAGGTAATACAATAACAGAATACAAGAGAGGAGAGTAAAGTAAAGGTGTGCAGAAAATACTAATAGAATTCAAGATCTAGATGAAGGTAAAGAGTAAATACACTTGCGCCACTGTAATCGATTCTGAGTCATATCGTCCAGTGTCTCCAGCCACTTATTGCGATTATCACACGGATCCCAACCAGATAATCTGCATCTATCAACATGGCTTAAACAGTCAAGGGCTTCATTGGTTATGTTTTGGTTTGTCCGCCCCTACCCTTCTTCCATCCTATTTCAACCCTAGCCAACATTGCGCGACGAGGCAGGTGGTGGTCGGACATGCGAAATACATATCCCAACTACCTCAGTCGACGAAGGTTAATGACCTACGACTGATTTACCATATTTCCCAAGAACCTATTGTCTAACGTCAGTATTACTTATTCGACTGTTCCATGATATACGAGCGATTTTACGAAGATTTCTATGGTCAAATACCTGAAGACGACGCATATCTTAGGTTTTCATGGCTCAGGCTTCGCAGCCATATGTTAAAACGGCGCGGACTGTTGCGCAGTACACTCGGCCTTTCGTTGAGAGACGGATAACTTGACTGCACCACAAGTGGCGTAAATTGGCGAATGCCATTCGGGCTTTCCGAATCCGTATTAAGATTTCGTCAGATACTGACCCACCAGGGGTAATGAGACTTCTCAGATAAGTGAAACGGTCAACGCATTCAGTTACTTCACTTCCAATAATTAATATAGGTAAAGAAGCAGACCAGTCCCGTAGTACCATTTTGCATTTAGAAGGGGAGAAGCGCATCCCTAATATGCCTTGCATTGTTACTCATGGAGACTGCATATTGTCAGCGTCTTCACCGAATAGGACTTTATCGTCTGCGTATTCTAAGTCGACGAGAGGACTTCCTGGAAGGGGATTAATTCCTGAGGAGTTAAAAGTGAGTGAGACTTCTAAGAGTACATCTATGATGGAGTTAAATAAAAAAGCGGATAAGGGTCAACCTTGACAAACCCCACTTGAGAACTGATATTTCTCGTGACAATGCGCCATTAGCTCTAACTCGACCGGTGATGACCGCGTAGAGAGCTTTTATAAGGTTTATGTACTTTTGAGGTACACCTTTTAATGAAAAACACTGCCACAAGACTTCACGGTCTATGGAGTCGAAAGCTGCCTTCAAGTCATGAAACACAACTATAGTCGTACGTTGGTACATATGCCTATGTTCGAGAATCTGACACAGGGTGAATATTTGATCAATGCAACCACGCTCAGGTCTGAAACTAGCCTGGTTTTTCCGAGTCTGCTATTCTCTAGTGTTGGATAAACGCTGAATGATTATAGAGGATAATATTTTAGATACTATATTAGTCAAACTGATTCCTCTGTAGTTATAAAAAGAGGATTTCTGTCCCTTTTTGTAGATTGGAACGATCAGAGGAACGAGACCAGTCGGATGAGATGATGTTCATTTCCCAGACATCGGCTAATGTATCAGACAACCTGCCAATTATAATTTGACCACCATCCTTAAAGATATCAGTTGACAACCTATCAGGTCCTGCTGCTTTCCTCTCTACAAGTTACTTATAGCCTTTTTAGCCTCACTGAGAGTTGGAGGGGACCTGTGTTAGTTTTCTATTCGTGTAGCTTGGGGAAGATAGGTAACCTAAGAGTAGCTGGGTGACAGATGAACTGTTCCTTAAAGTGTTTTCGCTCATCGCTCTAATCTTCTAGACTAAGTGTGAATCACATACTCATCTTTTTCCGAGATAATTTCACTAACCGCCGATTTCTTAATACCGGTGTCCTTGATAAATCAGAACAGTTGTCTACTATTGCCTGCTGCCGCCGATGCTTCCAGCCTTTTTGCTTTTGTTGCTCATAATTGTTCACGATCCTTATGCAGACTCTGTCAGTCTATATTTCAATCGTCGTCCTTCATCATTCTCCGAGCCTGTCGACCGCAGCTGCTACCTTGACGTAGTGATTGATCTTGCCAATCGTAATGACCCGACTGAGTTATATTGGCTTAAACGCATGTTTCTCTAGGTCCTACCATGCAAAACAGGTCTGTTGGAAAGCGATAGGACTAAAGGAAGCAACCTAAGTTCTGAGGGTGAAGTCGTACTGCTGACTACAGCATGGTGTAACAGCAGTAAGGTGTTCCCCTCGGATAGCCAGCATCTGCAGCGATGCTGCCTTCCTAATGGAAGGAAGAGGTTAGGAATGGTCGACCCTGAAAATGTCACACCTTACCTGACTCCACGGATTTCCGTCTCCGGCAGTAAGGTCTTCTAAAGAACAGAACTAACACTTCAAAAACTTCCAATAACAAGGTCGTGCGTAATCGACCTCAAGCAGTTGTCCCTTAGCTCTGCGATCCCTCTCTCAGGTCACTATGACCAATACTAATCCAGTTTCCTTTGAGGTACTTCTAGAAATAATATCCTTCCATAGTGTGGGCAGCCAGGAAGTGATAATCAGTCCTCATACCTCTGACAGCGTTCAAGATCAGCTTGTTCGAGGTCAAATCCCACCCTCAACTCTTAATAACTCTTTTATCCCTACGCTTAATCCCTTAGCGTAGCTTTATCACCTCGTGACTCTGATGCTAACGGTTTGAGTTCACGAAACGTTATTCCTGGTCTCCTGAAACCTCGTGCTTAACTACACGTCGGAGCTTTTAACATCCGAACCTTATGCCGAATAGGACAACAAGCCTCCTTAGCTGTGACTCTAGAATCCCTGAAAAGGAAAGTTGATTAAGGAATGTCTTGATGACCCAAGAATGTGATCGCAGTGTCCAAGGGACAACAGTTTGAGGTCAGTCACCTATATTTATTGTTGCTCCGGTCGTCAGAAGGGGCTATAGTCAAGTGATATTCAGTAAGTTGTGAATACTGTCAAAGTTATGTATCCATACGACGAAAAGATTTCATTTGTTGTATAGCTCAGGACATGAAATGGTCCTGTCATTTATCTGTTGAGTACGTAGGTCGAACTTTTTGATAAGTTCTAAAGTAAAGCAAAATATATACAGCTCTCTTTGGTTTTCATAAATTTTGTTTCCTGATTTCAATTAGTATGGAAAACGAACTTCAGCAAGAATAAATTAGTATTATTAGCGTAATATTTAATCCATAATTTTAAGCGTTTCAAACTAACAAATATGTCGATTACAAACGTTATTCATCTGTTCATTTTTTAAATAACTAATCATACTTAACAATCGCTGTATTTTGGTTCAATACTGTGCATTCTTCCATCTCACTGACCCTTTGTTTGATGCTCTCTTATGGGGAATATGGTTCCCGACCGTTACTACTACCTTAACGTTGTCATCCGGCTTGCCTATTGTTATGAGGTAATAGAGCTATAATAGTTGTGACAATCGTTTCTTAAAGCCTTACGTGCCAGCCACGTAGGGCGAAGAACGTTAAGGCTCATGGTCCAAGGGCGAGGTTGTACTGCTGGCTGTATCGAGGTATGACGATAGTGAGGTGCTTCTTTCAGGCAACCAGAATATCAGTGATGCTACCTTCCTACAAAAGGAGAGTGGAGTTTAAAAAGGTTGACCCTAGCAACACACACTACGTATTGCTGTCTCCGTAAATAAGATCTTAACAAGCACGGAGCTAGTACAGCAATAACCTTACACAAAGGCTGTGTGACAGGCCTCAAAGCATTTGTCCTTCCGGCACTGCGGTCACGCTACCAAGTCCAAAACATTTACACAAGATCCCAGTATGGTCATTAACCTGACCTCACCCAGCCAATATAGAGAACCTATATGATGTACCTTTCGTTATCTGGTGATTCAACAGTTACTTCTCGGAGGCTATCCAGTGTCGGTATAGCACTAAATGTAGAAGCACAACAAGTACATCTTGAATGAATCCCTGTCGACAGTCATCTGTGCAATTTTTCACTAAATGGTTTGGTCAGAATTTGGAAGGATAACGACACACGCCATTGTCTTTTGTTGTTTCTGCCTACATTCCCACTGACTGCAGCCCGAACGAAGTGAAATATTAAATTAACAGAAAGCTTCGTAAACTTCTCTCTAGGGCTAAACACTGAGATTTGGTACTCGTAGCAGGTAATCTTAATGCTCAAGTAAGTAGCTTAAATCAGACTGAAAGACAGATGTTACACTGTTCCAGCTCCGAGATCATTTAATGGTGACCGTCTGCTGCAACTATGCTTGAATAATCTTTTATTTCTTGCCAGCACCAACTTCAAGCATAAGTAAAGATATCATCTAATATGGCGACCTCATGCACCTACCTAACGCTGAACTAGTGTAAACCATATCTCTACCAGTCACTGTTTGGGAGGCTCGACAGAAAACTGACGTTTTTTCTGGAGTACATGTTTGGATTCTGGTCATGCTTCATTACCAGCATCAATTTGCTTACATCTTACTGGACGTAAAAACACGATAACAAAATTATCAATTAAAATTTCAGCGTGAAAAAGCCAAGAGTTAGAAAAAAAAGAAGGCTTGTTTAGGAAATTATGAAAACGGCACACCTAAATGTTGCTTTGAAAGACTTCCAAACAGTTATTCAATAAACAGTAACAGCTGTCAGCCATTTGAACCAAAATGCTAAGAAAAGTCAGTGGATCTCAGCGGCGTCTGTTGAACTGAAGGGCTCTCGTAAACTTATCCCGTCAGGCTCCGAGCACTATGAGCAGAGAAAATAAGTCAGATGTAGACTGGCTGAAAACCAGCAGGACGATCGTATGCAGTGATGGTTAACGAAAGCGAAAGAGATGGAGAAGGCAGTACTTATAGGTAACACTTGACAAAATGGGAAAGTTTAATGTGTATTAGTAATTAGTATGTCACATTCGAATAATCCAGAAGAAAATTAAGAGATTGCATTGCTTGACTGAATTTCTAGCAGTAGATAATGATTACTACAATTTGAAGTCATGTTCTATGAATTTCGTTTAAATCTACGAACCTGTAATTCCTAACATTAGTAGACATTTCTTATCTCAATTTTATCATGATATTTATTTCCTGGTTCTATTTCTATCAGTGTTATCATGCTAGGTGGTTAGTGGCGAGAAATTCTATTTACATTTCGTCCTAAGAATTAGACGAACATACCACTAGTTGCTACTCAATGATTAAGTAATGTTTTTTTGAGTTCTACAGGAGATCAGTCGTTGTCTAAATAGCTCACTGGTAACTTATCAAACTCTGAAATCGGACAGCCCTCGTCTTAATCCACCAATAGTTGTAGATACTCCTTATTGACGATGACATCCGGCATGGGACGTAGGTCCAGGGTTTCCTGTCAGCTACGTGCAATCACAACTACTTTACGGTGATGTATGGCGTCTATGAGTTGAATAGTATTTTCACTGTATTTATTCCGAAAATCTGAAAATAATTTGTTGAGTATCATTGAATTTTGAATAATTCTTTTTTGTGTATTATGTAACAACTCCTCCTTCGCATTCCTTGTTTATCCCCTCCAGATTAATGCCGACTTAAAAAACTTATTAGTATCTGCTCTGTCTGGTAATTTAAATGTAGCTCAACAGCTAATCGATCTAATTAATAACAATGCTAACCTTTCTAGTCAAAGTAAAGATTTAGCGCATCAGAAAGCTATTTTACAAGAGGCAGCTAATACATCGGAAATCGTTGCTGATGTGTGGAAGACAAAATGTATTGCTAGTCATGTTGTAGCAGGTGAAGCAGCTAAACATGCCACTGTATCAGGGCATCAAGCACATTTATCTCGACATGCTTTAGCTCATCTTCTTGGTGAACGTGCACAAATTCGTCGATATTTATGTCAAACTGTCTCTTTATTATATCATTATTGTAACAAAAATGATATTAAATTAAATAAATCAATTAATCAAGCATGCAATACACTGAGCCTGACATCATTGTGTTTTGACTTGGCTCTCGCAATATCAGCAAATGCTACTAGCGTTCAACCATTGTGTTGTTCTTCAGATACACTTGGTGAAGAGTTAGCACAATATGTAAGTGTTGTAAACTTTATTATTGTTTAATTTCATTAAACTTAAATTAGAACATTTATCCTTTGATTGTTAGTGATCAAAATCAAATGAGAAAAATATATGGCAACATTAAATAATAAGGTTTTTAATGTTTTAAGGATCCCTAAGAACTTTATACATCAGAATCACAGACAAATTTGTACTGATCCTATAGATGACGGAAACATTAATTTCCAGTCAGTTTATTCTTTAAAAAATTAGTCATCAATTATCTTGTTTGATTCACACTAGGTCAATGTACTTTAAAGGTTAAGGGTCACAGAAAAGCCTGAAATCTTTGGGTTTCATTCCTAGTAAAATACAGGATGTACACTCCTGACGAGACCCAAACAAACAAAATACCTGTCCAGTACCTACTAGTTTTCAATGATTCTCTAGCTAAAGTCAATCCGTTATACAGAACTAACACTTCAAAAATGTCCAATAACAAGGTCGTGCGTAATCGGCCTCAAGCAGTTGTCTCTTAGCTCTGCGATCCGCGCTCTCAGGTCACTATGACCAATACTAATCCAGTTCCCTTTTCAGGTACTTTAAGAAGTAATATCGTTCCAGTGGTGTGGGCAGCCAGGAAGTAATAATCACCCTCATACCTCTGACAGCGTTCAAGATCAGCTTGTTCGAGGTCAAATCCCACCCTCAACTCTTAATAACTCTTTTATCCCTACGCTTAATCCCTTAGCGTAGCTTTATCACCTCGTGACTCTGATGCTAACGGTTTGAGTTCACGAAACGTTATTCCTGGTCTCCTGAAACCTCGTGCTTAACTACACGTCGGAGCTTTTAACATCCGAACCTTATGCCAAATAGGACAACAAGCCTCCTTAGCTGTGACTCTAGAATCCCACAGGTTGATATCGGTCCCCTAAGTCTTCGTATGGTTGGAAAGACTTTAGGGAATCTGAAGTGGGAGAGAACAGTAGGACCTGTTACATTAACTCCTGAGATATTAAGGATGATGGTCCAGTTTTAGCAGTGAAATTGATTAAGATCTTGGCTAAAATCTGGGGACTGGACGTAATCCCATCTGACTAGTCTCGATCACTTATCATCCCAGTATATAAGAAAGGATAGAATTCCTCTTATGACAATTACCGAGGAATCAGTTTGATGAATGTAATGCCTAACATATTAGCTTCAATAATAAATCGATATCTAATTAAAGCTCGTGAAGAGCAAGGCTCGAGAAAACCAAGGTGGTTTCAGACCTGGACGTGGTTGTATCGACCAAATATTCACACTTCGGCAGGTTCTGGAACATAGACACACTTTTAGACGTCCAACAATAGTTGTATTTTCTTGACCTAAAAGCGGCGTCTAATTCTATCGATCGTGAGGTTATGTGGCAATGTCTATTATTGAAAGATGTGCCAGTGAAGTACATTAACCTTATACAGGCTGTCTACTGGAGCACTACTAATCGAATCAGAGCTTATGGCGGATTGTCATCGGAATTGATTACCTCAAGTGGTGCTCGCCAAGGTTGTCCGCTCTCTCTATTTTTATTTAATTTTGTGACTGACGTGGTTTTAGAGTTAACACTTTCATCGTCTAACTTCTCAGGAGTTGACCTCCATTCCGGAGATAAACTTGTTGACTTAGAATATGCAGATGATGTGGTTCTAGTGGATGAAGATGCTGACAAAATGCACCGTCTTTTAACCGTCTTGTTCATCAATGTAAACATGTTTAGTACGGGATTCTCTCTATCCAAGTGCAAATGCTGCTTCAGGATAGAGGATATTCGTAGGCTCCTAGTATTCGATCACAGATGTCTTCGAAGCATTGCTCGCGTTTTCTGGAACAACTGTGTGAGGAGTAATTGGATATGATTAGAGTACTAGGTAAATATGGGAAATCCATTGATGAAGTAGTGAATCTTCATCGACTGAGGTGGTTAGGACATGTGTTACGTATGCCTGACCACCACGTGCCTCGACGAGCAATGCTGTATGGTGTAGGAGTAGGCTGAAAAAAAGTTACGGACGACCAAACGAAAACATGGCACTAGTCTATGAAGTCATTGATAATTTTGGCTGAGTCATGTTAATAGGTGCAGACTACCTGGTTGTGGTCCGCGTGATAATCGTAGCCAATGGTTAGAGGCTTTGAGTGACATGGCTAAAAATTGTTCGCAATGGTGTAGGTGCATCCATTCCTTGCCTTCTTCTAAAGTCTGAGCTTCTGAATTCATCATAACTTTCTGCTTAATGAATTATATGTATATAATCGATATCTGATCCCTTCCATTAATACTAATTCTGTTACTACCCCTACTACTCTGGGATCTGCTCTGACAATTTAATCTCTGTCCGCTAATTGAGGCATGGCAACATGAACTATTGTATGCACTTGCCATGTTCTACGTTGTTCATCACATTGACTTAGACGTATTCGTATTCCGTTTTTTTAATTGTGAACATTTGCTAACTTATATCTGTCTCTCCTTATGGAGTCAATTCTTTCTTATTTTTTTTCAACTTTTTACGCTTCTCAGTGCTGTAAATTGTGTCAATTCAATTCAGTGTTTTTTGTACAACTTCCCACGTGGTTTTAAAATTCAGTAAATTGTTTCCTTTAACTTCGATTGATTCTTTATTTAAATGCGATAACACTAATAATTATTACATTAGCCACCTATGTTATATTCTTTTAATAAAAACTTCAGATGGTTGAAAACGAATGACGATTCATCGTTAATTCTGATGTGTATCACTTGATCATGTTCTTTCAAAGTCAGACTCATTCTTCTTATTCATAAAAAGACTATCGAAAGTTAAGTTTTCTGTGTTTCTTCACTGTTTAATACAATCAAGTTTAAAAAGTACTAGAAAGTGTACTCGTCTTTTCAAAATGTATGTACGAAACAGTCTACACTTTGTGAATTCAATGTAAGTGTTCATTGGCCATTATGTGACTTATATTTGATGATCAAAATATCACCGATTGTCATCATTTCCAAACCTAATGACTTTTAAACCTCAGATAGATATCAGTGTTGTGAAATTCGGAAATGAAACCCGCAGGCTAAAAGTGGATTAGTAGTCTAAGACGAAGTGTGACAAGCAGTTTGACATGTTGGTGATTTGTAACAAGTTCATGCAAATCCAGACAATCACAAAACCTGAGTATGGTTTAGTTTTGAATGCATTATAAGCATGTTACTGTGTACTGTCATTCATATATTCCTTTAGGCATGGGTGTTTATGTACATACTTTCTCATCCCCTTTATTGGATTACTTTATCGTGCTACATTATGTTGATCTTCATTCTCCTTACTTGCTATTAGTCTGTTTCATTGCAACTTCCTAAGCCTATTCATATATCAGACTGTTTTTTGGACACATGCTGACATACTTGATATGTCTGTTTGATCTCTTGTATTTATATTTCCAATTAATCTAATACATTGTCTGTGTTGCTGATAGTTTTTACTGCGTAAATTCAAACTATTTATATGACGAATACTATGCATATCCATTATGACTCTTGTAGTTAACTGCATTGGCAAAGCACCTGATCATGATCGACCTATCTTAATGACTAAGTAAGATTTTATGTGGTGGCTTCTTATTTGCTAATTCAACGCAAGGTAGTTTAACCTTTAATTACAATCACATTACCAAACGTGTGATCGTTACCCTGAGTCAGTTCAGTCAACGTAAGACCCGACGCATATGCGCATGGGTCCAAGTTGCTATGCCACATTAGCACGTTGATATTAAATTTACAAGATTAACACGACAATAGAATTCAACAGGGAAAAATGAAGCAAACGAAAGTACGGACAAATAATGGAACTTAGGCTCTAGAAGAATATATAGAGTAAATATACGAACACCACTATGAATGCTGAGTCATATCACCCATTGTCTCCATTGATCAAGACTATCACACGGACCCTAACCAGGTGGTCTGCATCTGCCAACGAATCACACCACCGGTCAAACATTTCATGGACTGACGCTACGCTTTCGTCTAGTTCCTCCTGTCCCTCTTCCATCCTACTCCTACCCCAGCCAACATCATGTAACAAGGTAGATAGTAGTCGAGCACGCATAACACATCCCCCCAACCATCTTTGTAGCTGACGGTTTACAACCTCTTCGACTGATTTTCCACGTTTTTCTAAAACGCCATATCTAACATTAATACTGCGTATCCGCTCATTCCATGAAATACAAATGATATTTCGAAGATTCCTATGATCAAAGACCTAGGAATTACGTATAACTTATGTTCTTATATCCCATGTTTCTCATCCAGAGGTTAAAGCAGAGCGAGCTGCTACGCAACACTTTCAGTCTTTTGTTGAGTGACGGATACCTCGTCTACGTTACAAGTGGTGCAAGTCACCAAAAGCCAAGCTAACTTTCTGAATCCGGGCTGAGATTTCGTCAGGCACCAACCAACTAGAATTGATAGAATTTCCGAGTTAAGCGAAGTGCTTAAGCACCCAGCGACTTCATCCTCTATTACCTCTAGGCAATCATGCAGATCTGTCCTGAAGTAACCGTGAATCTATTCGCTACATATGATTGGGATAAGTTGACAGGCAGTAGTTAAAATACTTCTTTTTCTCAACTAAACAAGTTTGGTCGATCAAAGCACGTAATGTGACGAGTAACTTCATTGAGATTCTTCTTCATACTTAACTCTACCAAGGAAAAAGAAGGTTGTAGCATCTCGTTTATAGATATCCGGTTTAAGAAAAATACGGATGGAACATTAAAAAGAGGTATACACAAAATGTCAATTAGAAAATATACTCTTTTCCACAACATAGTTTTCCTCGTACTAAAACAAAGTTATAAATGAATAAATTCTATGGTTAAAATTCTGTTATGGTACCCTTATTCTTGCATTTCTTTGTTTTCTTAGAATACTATTCGAATTGTTCCAAGTTTCTTATTTCACTGTGCCATTAACAAAATTCCCACCTACATTTATATTACGATGTATAATATGAATAAGTGATTTAAATCTAGTTATGTATAATCTTTTCATGTGTGATGTTTTCAGGTCCTAACAAGAGTCGATAGTAATAAGAATGAATGTATAAAATGTAATCCCATATCACCTATCTCATCCAATGTATCTGATGATACTTCAACAGCTCTTCTGTCTACAATACCTCTTATGGAAACAACAGAAACTGATAATTTATTCCGTAAAACACTTGAAACATTTCAATCTACTAGAGAAGAAAATTCCAACTCAGAGTTGTTTTTTTGTCCTAAATGTGTGGGAGATATACTTGCAATATAATTTCAACTTTAGATATTTTAAAAAAGAAATGATAAACCACTTGACACTACTTATTATTTTTGAAAATAATTAGTAACTCTGAATTCATGTTTTACTGCAAATTATTTCTGAGATGATTTTATGTCAAGAAATAACCTACGATATTTAAAATACAAACTTACTTTGCTTTTACTGATTCCGTACTTCTCACTATTGATGTCAGCCGAAGTTACTAGTAACACTAATGTTATCATACTCATTACTTTTTATGGCTATCTACCACAATGAAACATTCGGACTATAGAGTAATCATTAATAAGTTTAGTTCATTTATTGATTGGTTTAGTCATTTACCTAGTACACATTTATGCATTGAATATGTGCCATTATTTTCAATAAGAACTAGCGACGCGACACAATTACCCAAATTGAATAAGATAATGGGGAATTAGAATCTAGAATCCACCAGTTGAAAGTTAAATATTTTAACTAGTTAGCCACTGTTCATTATTCATTTATATCGTTACTATAATTAGTAATTGTAATTTGGAAATGTATTTCCTGCTTTATACTTGAACTAGTAATAATATTCTAAAATAACGTAGAGTATACCACTGTTTTGTTCAGATGAGCTGACACTTGAAATGAGGTAATAAAATAACACCAAAAGGAACTAACTTAATATCTGGAACACCAATAAGTTGAGTTCAAATATCAAAGGCGTATCATTGGGTTACTCATATTTAGTTGTGATCAGTGGTTGGAGATACTGGGTGATATGGCTCGAAACCGGTCACATTAGCGTAAACGTATTCGCTCTTTGTGCTATTCAAAATCTAAGTCCCACCATTCTTTACCACTTTCGCTTGTTCCATCCTTTTATATTGAATTACTTTGTTAGTCATGTAAATTTAGTCTAATCGTGCTAATGTGGTATGGTAACTTAGATCCACGAGAATGTGTCGGGTTCTACGTTGAACAACAAATGAATAAATACTGAAAAATTGGAGCCCTTGCTCTGCTAAAGCACAACATTAATGGATTTCGTGTAGCACATCCGTTCACTGAGACTGCTGCGTTTCATCATATACTTTACTTTCATCAGTCGCATTCAATAATATGGAACGTCTCCAGCACATTATGCACGGACTGCAAGTCCCTGTCGAAAGTATCAAACTAAATATGCTGTACAGCACCAAGCATAATCATAGCGAAGGTTGTCAGGTTACGTCCCACGGCCTGGAATCATACAAATGTGTAATAGTTTCACTTGCTTATAATATATATAGTGGAGTTTAATCCTCACTACCGGTAACGCAATGAAAAATGCTCTAAGTTGTAGTACATTCAGTTAACCCTCTATATCACATTCTGTCGGAATAAAAGATAGTGGGTTAGACACCGCCCCGTGTTATTCTGACTCAGAGAGCTAGTTGTGAACCATGACAACACCTTATCCAAGTTCAAACTTACTAACAAATAGATTCAACCCATCGATTGGGAAGCTAGGAATGAGTTAGAAATGTGTCAATGAAATCAACAGAGACTAACACATTTTTAGAAATTGGGAGATAACGACCATCTATTTAATAATCCGTATCGTGACTCGCAGATAACCATCTAGAGACGTTATATTTGGAAGTACACACCTATCTGCTAGAGACACTGAAGTTTAGTAGATGAACTTCATCCTAGAAAATATTTAAGCCGACCTTAACAGTTGGATGGAGACAGCTCAACATCTAACTGGAGGAAGCACGATGCACTTCTCACAAAGGGTCACTTCGAGTGACATGTACATGAAAATAGCGCATCCTCTGACAGTTCAGTGCATGTGAAACAGTAGTCCCTCGATCAGTTACTTAATAGCCGTTGGGCTAGAAAGAAACTAAATTCCTTTTAGACCCCTTACTTAACTGAAGTTGGCTTAAGCCCTATTTCTGCAGTCTAGACTCTAGGGAGTACGGAAGTCTTACTTCGACATATTCAACTAAACCAATCGGACATGCACAGAGTAAGAATTGGTTCATAAGTTGGTACGTTATATTAGCACGATGAAGTCAAATTTACAAGACTAACACAGGGTAAAACAGAACAGAATAAAACATAGGAACTTGTGAAATAACGGACCTGAGGTGGAAAGTGGGCACACTTGGGTCACCGGTCGACCCTACATGCATACTATCCTCTAGCTCTTACCGTACCATTTAGACTGACAGTATACTAACGCCTGTCGACATTAACCTGTCAGAGAAATACTCACTCTGTTCGCAAAGTTATCGCGTGCCTAAACGAGCAAGAACAAGAGAACTTGGTAACAATTAGCTTAGATAAACGAAGAGTAAATTATGCAATTACCTCACACTAACAAGATGCGGCCAGATGGATGACAATCATAGAACCCTACGTGCATGTTTCGGAAACAACTCACATAAATGTCAAGTTCCGGAGTTCTAACTAGCGAGGACAATAGACCGATTTGTCAGTTTGTATATTAAAGGTTCCAACACAATTCAGGGACGCAACTACAAGAAACCTCTGATTATTTGGATCCTAATCAGCTCGTGGCGCGTTGAGGCGAGGATAAATAATGAGAAGCGTTAGGACGGATTTAATCGTAGGCAGAGTGACCCCTAGCTCAGTCTGGGGCACATGGGTAGTCATTCTTCCCGGGGTGCCTCTTCGGGAAACGCGGAAAAGACGAACCAGAGCCAGCTCCGACGCCAATTACACACCACTCCCCCCACCTGACGAATGATTCCTAGTGCACTAGTTCCATGTTAGGAAAAACTTTACCACTAGGAACGAAAATCGACCGGTCGACTAGCAGAAACAGACAAGCCTCAACTACCACGCTAAGGTAGCGCAATGTTTAGTGCTCATTCACCTAAACGTTACGAGGACACCACTTAAGACGATGAATGGTCAGTGAACTAAATGCTGATCCTTACGTTACTTGATTGTCTCGTACGACAAACAAGTGATGTGACACTAAACAAATGTACCCTCCCTTCTACATATTGGATAAGTGTCAGAGCATTACTCTAAAGATGTTTTATTAAGTATCAAAAATGCATATCTGATTAGCAAAAAAAGTCGAACCATACAGCACCAAATATCCACACAAATAGATAATAAAACACATTTTACAGGGAAAGCATTATCACCAATAACTGACAAGTCGAATCTCTGACCTTTGTAAATGGCCTGAGCGTTCAAGTTATTGGCAGACAGAAGTGTAAACAAACATGGGATGATAGAAAAGTAATCAAGTTCAGATGGAAAGCCCTGATAGACAAGAAATGCATTGAAAAGCAGCGAAAGCTAAGGCTGTAAGGTCGAATGAAACATGTTGAATATCCACAGAAACTTCAAAGTCAAAAAATGACTAGTTAGATGTCGAAACTGAGGAAGAGAAAAAAATTGGTGTACATCCATAAAGACAAATGAGAATCCAGTGTGCTGCAAGTTGGATGTTTAAACAATTGAGTTGAAACTTAGACATGCATGTATGAACGCTGACAGAATACACAAATTTCTAAAATGGCAGTTCTTGATATGAAACTGAGACGACATCCTATGCATCGCGCATATCTGGCGAGCCTAAAAATCAAAATAAATCATGAGCTATGTTGCCATCGATAAGCCCCAGGAATGTAACATCAACACTACTAAACATCTAATGCCATAAACAGAAAAAAGGCAATCATAACAAAAAGCCAAAATCACACAGGTATCCTAGTCATTTTACGACCATTTTTACAAGTAAACTCTTCCAGAACTACATCCTTAGCATTAGCTCATCCTTAATACTACTGTTATCACTATCGCTGACAATTTTCTTGTTGTACTGATGAGGTGCAGCGACTTAGTCCGACGCACATCCGCTAGGTTTTAAGTCACACACGATTAACCTGCGCTCTGATAGAAAGTGGAAGGAAACCACAGGTACGTGGTGTTTATATCCCCACCCGTAACTTAAAATACTGGGTTCCACCATCTTGTGAACAGCTAACAGATCATTTCGCCACGGCGTAAGCAACATACGCTAATACATAACTAGCCTTTGATGAGACTTTTTGGTATGAAGTAAAGGGGCTGAAATCTTATAAGCAATACGTCTACCAATTAGATCCTTAAGGTAGCCACTAATTGCAGCGTCTTGTAGTAACATGAGGCTTACTAACTTTAAGTATTAGCTCAATATCCTTGTTTAGACAAACTGCTTCGGGATACTTTTCGTAAGTCTTGTAGACAGGAAAATTTTTACTTACCATCTTCATTATGATAATTATCTCTTCCTCCACGGGGACCACCGCGACCTCGGGGCTCGAATCCACCAGCCCCTCTGAATCCGCGGCCACGAGGTCTCCCGCGACCGCGGAACCCACGTCCTCGTCCGCCTCGATCCATGAATTCGTAACCAGCACCATACTAAAAATAGAAAAACCGTAAAAACTATTTCAGTTTGTAAATACAATCTTATTGTTTATCTTCAGACTGAAAATCACAATTGATTCCACCCTAGCAGTCAGATGTACTATCTCGCAGCTAAGCTAATCATGGATAGACTAGGAACTCGAGTCAATAGTGCGGATATCAGAATTACTAGTTGGTAGTAGCTCCACGACAGACACTAAGTGCAAAATTTGAACAAGTGTTCTCGGTCCTTGGAAATTCCTTATTACTGAGAAGGTAACACATGTTTCACTAACATACACACCAGGTCTTCGAATTTGTAAAGAGCTGGCTCACTGTACACTCAAAATCCACTGACTTACCATATCCGAGCCACCACGACCTCGCCCGCGACCACGAGGACCATAGTAATGCCCGAAATCCTGGTTGCTTGAGAATCCGCCGGGACCCATCCCACGACCTCTTCCACGCATGTTAAACACTCGTGGACTTCTGCCACGTCCACGTAAAGCGGCGTACACACTGCCCTAAAGAAGTATTATTACTAAGTTTAGCTCACCTTGACAGGTTCACCACCAGGTCCTGTCACTTCGGACGCCTCATCGCCTTTGTCGCCCTCAACAACATAGAACTCCACCTCTTCACCTTCCTGCAGCGAACGTTGTAGCTTTTCTGGATTATTTCGTGATATTGCCGACTGGTGAACAAATATGTCTGTGGAAGTATCCTGACGGTTGATGAAGCCATAACCAGCCTTCACATTGAACCACTTAACCACACCTTTGACTCGCTCTTCCATAACCTTGCGCGGGGTATTTTGTTTTTGTTGCTCATCTTTATCAGCTGCTCTTGCGTCCGCCATTGTGTTAGCCCACACCGATGGTGTTCAAACAACAGGGCTTTCCTTGTGCCTAAACGACCACGACAACTACTTTGTGCCGCTAAAAATGATGGACATTTGCTGCTATACAATAAAACACAAGGTGAATATTTTTTATTAGTAAATTTTACTATTCCCATAAATGTGTCTTTTAGGCTAAGTTAATCAAATAGAGAGTATTAAAATTTATATTCACTTGTCTATAACAGGTTTCTCTGTTTCTCCTCCAACTTCACGTAAACATTCTGTGTTAAGAATAAGTCATTTATACTAATTTCCGAAATTTATATCAGAACGAGAACGCAGTATCACCTCGAATTTATTGATAAAAATCCTGACACTACGAATTCTTGTACAGAATTCCAGTAGTTTACTAATCATGTTACAGTTCATTCTGTGGGAGTGGCTTAGTTTCCCACTACAGATGCCAAATTTACATTCACCGTTAGGATTGTCCATAATACAGTATAGTTCATTGTATCACTGATAGCTCTATTCACCTTAATATTCCATTTACATTTCTAGGCATCAAAATCAACTTATGAGGGTACATATTTTAAGGTGGAACGTGAACGTGTCATCAAATATCCTCGCGGTAACTAACGGTATTTGGGATTCAAAAATTATGGTACTTTTTACCCAAAGGGATTGTAATGGAACCTTTCCCTAAACTACTTTTAGGGAAGATTCTATGTTCACTTAACCTCTGCAAGTCATACTTGACAACACACGAGGAGGTAGTCCGTTGTCACTCTTACCCTTAATTAAACATTTTTTCTCCTGCTACAGTAAAAAAGCAATAACCACTACACACGTTTATACTCAGTATCACTTTCCTGCTACCTAAGAATGGATACCGATGGAAACTTAGCTCATTAATTTTCCAGAGAACACGGAAGTTCCAATGCATATTTAAATCTTAGAAAAAAAATGTAGTAAAGTTTCCCTTCTCTCCATGCGTTTACGATATTTAAGATGATTTTTAAACATGCCATCAATTTTTCATTAGAAGTACCTTTACCTTTTTGTCTGAACATTAGATATCACTGAGTACCTTACGGGACATCTGAGTCGACAAACTATAGTTTGCTAAGTGCTACAATCAAAACATCTGTCGACCATATTATCAGCACAACCAGTATAAGTAGATTAGATGCTGGGGCCTTAAAAAATTGCCCACCTTGCCAGCTGTATGTATAAATTTCATTTATACATACAAGACCAGCAGTCCTAACGCATTCTCTTATTGTTTAATTTAAGTGTTGCTTTTGTACTTTCGCTGCTTTATGATGAGCAACATGGTTCGACATACTAGCTCATACTCATATAAAAAAATACATAAATTATGAAAGGGTATATGGAGGACAGAAAATATTGCTAACTGCTGTGCAGAATGATAGTAGCCATTAGCCAGGGTGTACTTATCATGAGGTTTATTTCAGCTATTAATTTCATTTCGTTTCAAAGTGTTTTCAAGATTCTAAAACTGGATCGATAATTTCAATATGTAATTTGTTGGTAAGAGATTGTGAGACTCTTTGTCGAAGGTCTTCTTAATATCTAGGAAGTGCATAATTAATGACTTTTTAATCACAGTTTTTGGTGGCCATATTATTTGAGTCATTCAAAAGGTTAAAGAAGCCGTGAACTGATGTGTATTTGATTAACACCTAACCAAATACTTGTTCTCCAACTATTTCATCAAGTAAGCACGAAGTGATAAGAAAGATATTAATTAACCCATATCTCTGAAGCTCGATTTCACACATGTACGTGGGGACCAGGAAAATTGCCATATATTTTCTTGGATCAATCTCTAATTATATACTTTAGGTAGAATATTTGGTGCATTCATACTAACTGCTGTGCAAAACACTGACTACATGTTAGCCCTGGTTCTGGCTTTGGCTTGTGTTTTGGTAGTCATCGATATTCTAAAATCCGAAGCTTATGTCTTTGTAATGTTATGGCTCGTGCAGTTCATATTAAAATCCCGGACATCTGTCACATTACCGTCTCTGAAGAAAAGATTCGGTTAGCAGCTCACAAATAACATGCTGGTTATCAGGAGTTAGTACATTATGGTGTGTGTGACAAGATTTTCATTACTGTCCGAAACAAAACAAATAGAAGGCGATTCGAATAGTTAAATTCCAAGCAGATTACTACATAATTCCTGTGTTCATACTATACTAACAGAAACACTGTAGTCGGATAGGCAGACAAAGATGTGTATAGGGATACATAATGCTGACTAAACTCACGAAATGCCAAAAGGCCTGAAATGATGTTTACTGGGCCAAATTATTGATATAATCTTGTGTGGTTAAGAAGAATGTGTAAGACTGTATATAAACTCGACCCGAAATTGTTGGGTAGAGCCAAAAACCCCTTGAAACAAGTTCAGAAAGGCGTAGAAATCAATAGAGAAAATTGTGTCCAATCAGCACGCAGATAGTTTTACCATAAAATTCTAGACCAATGAGAAGTCACCTGATGTATCTCTGATTGGACAGTTATCTTACTACTACTGTGTCTAGTAGGATATAGAAATCTCTAGAAGCCTGAAGGACATTTATGATAATATAAATATCCTAGTTTTTGTACATAATTGACACCTTGCAGTAAAGTGTTATTTTGCCGTATTTCGTGTCTTCTCTCTCGTGTTCACGTTGAAGTGTAGTTTTAGCCCGGGGGTCGAGTCAAAGCTTAGGAGTCAAATCAAGCGGTCCACTTAGACGAGATTAATAATTGACGATAGAGATTTCGCGGTCGAATAAGAATCCAAACCACGCGTCACAACATAAATTTCAGTAAAATACTTAACGGCCGAATTGTTTTTTGTAATTTACTTTACGTGCAAATTTGTAATCCCTCGGATTTTTCACGATGCTGAAAGGCCTTTTCCATCACATTGTAACGTTATCCACAACTTAGGGTTGGTTAAAGTGAGTCACAGATGAGTGATATGTCTGTTTGGCAGTATGAGTAATTAAAAAGATACAATGCATTCGAATCGATTGTTACGGAAAACAGAATCTTCAGAAATATTTTTGTCACAATCCTTGGTGCTACTAACAACACAAAAATAGAAAACATATCATGAATGGTCTCCTTAAAAACTACATTGTAGTGCTTTCAAAAAGCTGAGAGAAAATAACACTCATTTAATAAGCAAGCATGATAAAGATGTAGGCCTAATTTAAATTAAAAAAGCATATTACATCGAATTAATGAACTCCAAATTGATGGACCAGAGGAAATTTCAAAAATTTAGCATGAATGAGGATGCAAGTTCAAACGCTAAATAATTACTGACGGATTCACCTAAGGAGCTATTACATAAGTAAATCCTAAAACGAGCCATTCTCAATTTCCTTAAACCTACAGGATCTGGCACCACGACTTTATAGGTTACCGAAGTTTATAAATCAGGACCTCCACTTCTCTTGATGTTAAATATACATAATTAGCCATTCCATAAGACTGAGAAATAACTCGTTCGGATCTTGAAACCCTTATACAAGTTGGCGGTAAATAGAAGCATAAAAGTCGCTTTTGAATTCATTACGAGGATTAGGGACATTAATTTAAAGGTAAACCTATGGTATCAATATATGTAACTTCTTCGTTTACGATAGACAATAGACTTTGCATATTAACAACGACTAGAAAAACAAATAAACAGTTGCATTCCGGAGGTTACTTTCAAAGAATTACTGCGAAAATACGCACTGAACGTTCACTTAATCTTCGACAACACGTGATATAGACACAGTGGTGGAATAATGGTGGCCTAACCTTTGTATCCAATTTAAGTAGATACTTTCTTTACTAAAGTAATGCATGAACCCTTCAAGAAAGCTATTAACAAAGTGCACTTTCACTACCAATGGTCAATAATACCAGAATGTATTCACAGAATGATTATCAATGCGATTTAATAATGCACACTCAGCAATCTCTTTTATTTATGAGAAAAAATGTGATAGCTAATTGCATTTCCTTCCCATCTCGCTAAACAGGTAAGAAAGTGGGTCGGTAAGTAGATGTGTATACAAAACAATTTCAGTGTAAGTCAACACGCTCACTTCTATAGCCTTATACCCGTTCTATACAGAGGAAATCTTGTCGGCAACCTAATTAAGGAGATGAAAGATCAGCTCAGAGAATATTATGGAGCGAGAATCGGAGTTTATCAATAATAAAAATGACATTTAAAGCAGCAAAATTTTGCATTTTATCTTCGACGCGACCAGAACCGTTCACACAAACTAAGGACAAGCTGCCTAGATCATCTTTCTCCATGTATTTATATCAAGTTACCTGCTCCTTTGGAGCAAGCTACGTCGGCCGTACATCATGGCAATTTAACCGACCAGGCCAGACAAAGCGTATTTGCAATTCTATCCTAGCTCTCCCAATAGATAGTGGGCACTTAATTGAAAAAAGAAATCACCGCCACAACTTTCTAGTGAGGCCTGAGTTCACAGATTACATATTTCAACAGCCACAGGGATTCTAATTGACAACCTCAGGTCATTTATCCAGATGAAATATGTGATCCCATTATCTATTACTTTATCAAATAAAGTCTAACAAATGATCCCATAAAATATGCACAGCTTTTGTTTTGTCTTACCTTTCTGTCTCCTCTCATTCGTCTGTCGTTTCCACCATCTATGTTATCGGGATTGTCTACTAACACTTTCTATTGCATAATTATTGTTGACCATTATTATTTTCATTAGTTTATCTAAATAAGTTTCAGCCTACTTCCTGTGTGGAAACATTTACGCTAGCAGTTTCGTTGCTCATATTGTGGTGGATACTACTTATAAGTCATCAATAAGTAGTAGGTAGCAGAGCGTCAAAGGAAATTGGGAAGAATCAGTAAACAGCAAACGAGACGAGTTGAGAGAGGGCAAGAAGTGAAGCGTGATCAAAATACAGAGGACAATCGAGAACAACCAAGAGAAGCAGGCTGATAAACGATACAGTCCAGACAACGCGGAGGATGTTCAAATCGATGCTTGGAAGTAATGTATGTAATATTTTATGGCCTATACTGTTTTCGCCAAATAAACATTGCTTACCCAGTTGTTCTTTTCACAGTATAACTCCAGCAGTATGGACGGAAGTGTAATAGTAATTTCATTGTATGTAGATTCACAAAACTAGATAGTTGATCAACGCAATTCAATCCATATATATTTATATGCGTTTACTGTTATTTGAAAAAGTGTTAGAATAATTAATATAATTTGAATATGTGAATCATCATGTAACGATGTTGTATCGTGTGAAGTATACACGTATACAGACGTTAAGTTTACTACAGTTGCTTACTTTTGGATGAAATTATGCCAGTACTTTAGTTAAATAATTACGAAATGACATTTCACTACGCGATTTCACTCTAGGGCACCCCGGATTGTTTTAGGGGATTGAACTTCCTCATCACTGGTGTACTGGAGTGTATTGAACGAGATGACGCTGTAAATCTTATCCAGGATTGTGGTGGAAAGGTTCTGAAGACGTTATGTAAAAAGACTGATTATCTTGTTGTTGGACGCGAACCTGGTGTAGCCAAAATCGAGAAGGTAGGTCTTTAATTTATTGAGTTTTATCATCATGATTTTACCATTTATTGAAAAAGCCTGTATTAATTTTTTCATCGCTTTCCAAAAATATTTTATTTTATTATCTCTAATGATTGTTTGGAAGTATTTTAATATTATCTTAACTGAGATGTATGGAAGTAACTACAACATTTTATTTTTCTCAAGCATGTTGTTTAGTTAGTTTATCCTGAGGTGTTTAATTAATTTAACTGTCTGATGAATCCCTAAGGTCGAATTGCAGCTTACGCGTTTCATGTCTATTTAATTGCCTATTTTATTCGTTTCCAGCGTTTGTTGTATCTTCTTCATGTTTTTGTAAATTATCATTGTGTAGCTTTAGTTAAGTAGCCCATACAAATATTTTTACCACATTCTCATGCATTTCACGGCTCTGCGTAGATAGCATATTTTACAATTACTCCCAAACACTAAACCCTGGGCTATGAGAATCCCTTTTCAAATGATCATGATGGTAGGCTAAATTTCATTTTCAACCTTAGTTAACGGCTTAAGTGAAACTAATAGTCACAAGTCAGTATGAAAATTATAGGATGTATATGTCGATTTTATGTTTTTAAATGCTAGTAACTTTTCGAAAAATGAGCTCGTTTGTATCGCCTTCATCAACCCCACTGTTTCAATATGTAGATATTTCATTCAATTAGTTCAGTTAGCAGTCACTATATTAGTCAGTCATTGACAACGTAGAACCTAACGCATGCTCATTGGTCCAAGTTGCTATACCGCAACATAAGTTAAAATTTGCATGAAGGGTATGAGAATAGAATGCAGCAGGAAGGAATAAAGCGAAGGTATGTCCAGAAGAATAGTAGAACTTAACATCTAGTCGAAGGTAAAGTATGAATTCACCGGCGATATTGTGACGGATTCTAATCCATACCATCCACAGTCTTCAACCACTTATCAAAATTATCACGCGGACCCCAACCAGATAGTCTACTTCTACCAACACGATTAAACCAGCAGTTGGCGACTTCATGCATTGATACCATGTTTCGGTTTGTCTGGCCTACTCCTAAGCCAGTTAAGGTCGTGCGAGGAGTTAAGCGATGACTGGACATTCGTTACGCATGTCCCAACCATTTCAGTCAATGAAGATTCACAACCTCATCCACCGATTTACCATTGCCTGACATCAGTATTACTTATTTGATCAGTCCATTATATGTGGGCGATACTTTATAGACGTATATGAAAAAAATCTGAATCCTACGCATCTTATCTATTTTTATAGCCTATTTTTCGTATCCATAGTTTAAAGCAAAACAGACTATTATGCAGTACACTCGACTTTTTGTTGAGAGACGGATATTTCGCCTACGCAGGTCTTAAATTGGTAAAAGCTAGGGGAACTTTGTGAATCTACACCGTAATGTCATCAGATGCAGTCCTATACTGGTTGATAAGACTTTCGAGATAAGTGAGAAATGATCTACTGTAAAACAGGAAAGAATATTACGCAATGATTTGAGTCGATGTCATATCATTTTTTCGAAATTTTTGTGTATGAATTAATTTTATAAGTGTTTATAGATGTGGTTTCGTGTGTAGTTTGTACGAATTAATTCAGTTTATTGGTGAAGAATAATTATAATTACTTTTCACATTATATATGCAAGCTACTATGAGAGTTATTGACTCTACCAATATCTACATTTCAACAGCTTTTGCCCAATGTCGTGTAAAAGTTGCTTTTCGCTGTACTCATAAATGCATCCCTTCCAAAATACCTAGGCAAACAATTTAAAAATCAAGCAGATTACTGAAGACCAACTTTTTTGAGCTAATAGAAAAATCTAATGATAATTCTGTTAACCACCATAAATCTGATGTATCCAGTGTGGTTGTATGTATGTGTGGTTGTTCTTTTCACAATATTACTACTAGTGCACCTGTCCTTTAATCATCAATTCGTGTCTTTTAATAATTATGATGATTTATATAATCCGTCTATCTCATTACCACTATTGCCTCATGAATTGACTTAACCGGCTTAGCAATTTTTATATATACTAATAAATGTCATTGTACATTAGAGCAGTATAGTGAAAATCTAATTAAAACAACATTGTTCGCTTGTGTATGTCGTTCTTATTTAAGTCATGGGAATTTCAGCATTCTACGACATTTGGCACAGTAGATACAGGACCTTCCACATCGATAGCAAGATGTACAAAATAATAAAAAATACAGAAATGACTTCCATCGAACGTTTAATATTACAGACATTTGCATTGGAGAATATATTTTAAAAAACTGGAATCTATTAAAGTCTCAGATTCAATTCTCATATGACTTATTATTTCCGCAGGACACTGCAAAAACCTTTGTAACCAGTCGTTCGACTTTGAAGGGACAAAAAAAACTTGTTTATAGGCACTCAGCTAGAACTTTGTTTACAGGCATATTATGATATCGGTAAAATAAGACAAGCCTACCATACTGATCATCATTTATCTTGCAATCAATGAAAGTCAAGTTATTTAATGACAGTAAGTAGAGAACAATGCTAACAGCTCGGAAATCAATCTATAACGTGAGGATCCCCCGACAGAGGCAGCAGCTCAAGTTCTGTACTTTTTTCTATAATTATTGTCTTGAATTCAATTTAGCCACTGACCAGTTTTACGTTAATCATGATGTCTGGCCGCTGTGGTCAAGGTCGGTTGGGAAAAAAGAGTTGTTAGGTGACACGACTTACAGTGGACATGTCGAAAGTTAAACAGCTTCAACACGGATTATCATACAATAGTAATTAAACCAAGTAGACGATCAACAAAACAAGCTGGTTAAGCTCTGTGGTACAGATCTTTAGGCCAGTTACTATAATAGCACTTTATTTGTGATCATTCAGTAGAAGAAAAATCAAAAATTTTCAAACAGCTTCAACTTTTGTAAGTTCGACAGGCTAGAGTGGCTGTATGGAATAAGCAAATGACAGCTTTATCCACTTCATGCTGGACTCACTCATGTGATAATTTGTCATCTTGATTAGTGATGCAATATTTAAAAAATTGTTGGTCTTTGTCACAGTCCGTTGCTAACCTTTTTTTTCATTTTAGGTGGGATGGAGCGGAAACTCATTAAGCCTAATCTGAAATCGAAGTTGCACCACTGAATGGATCCCGTAGGCTGACGTACCGTTTCAATGGCGTTCTGGTTTGTAAAACTGCCGTATGCAAAGTATATAAGGGATAAAAATAACAAGAAAAAGGGACAGAATATTGATTATGAGGTTTTCATTTTAATGTGTTTCATAAGATGGCTCAGTCAGCTAGATCTCACCAACTTTTGTTTCGATCTTCTGCACTCAGACTATGTCGCGTTCACTGATCATCTTTATTTCTCAGACCACATGCAAGTAAACAGCATTTTAGGTAAAGTTTACTATTATTTCACAGACTCTACAATACCTTCAGCATGAGTTGTCAAATAGTTGAATACTCATTGCCGATTTGAACTGAATTCTTCAGCGCTGACTTCTTGTATATTAAGAAAGAAGATTCCCACATACCAATCGTTTTAGAGTTTCAATAATTCCGCAAATTAAAGCTAATCTTACAACCTTATGAGAATGCCGGAAAAAATACCAAAGGTTATAAGATTTGATTTTGTTTAAAAATGTGGTCACAGGCTTAAAAAGCCTTATTATTACTATTTGGTTGCAGACCAACAAAATACAATACGAAAGAGAAATATCCAGCCCCTTCAGCCGTAGAAATATTGGGAAATTATTTTGTAAATCGTATTGCTGCACGTATGTGTACCAGTAAATAATTCCCTAAATGAATAGTTGTATAGGCTGGCGTCATTGATGCTGACCATGTTTGTCTTAGCAGACACTGACAGCTGAAGGCTTTCGGTCGTGATCACGACACAATGCAAAGTGGAAAGCAATTCGTTCTCTAATTTGGGGGCCTAGACGTTTGTCAGAGGAGTAAAAAAGATGACGCCACTAAATGATATTTGGTTCGAGTTCCATTGTTGGCATCCACTGGTTCTGGAACGATTGGAAAAACGTCAAGGTCGATACTCAATTGATTAGAAGCACTGGGTCATGGGAAAAATCGCGACAGTATTCCGAACTTCAGTAACCACTCAATTAGAGCAAGTCAGTTGGCTGATTCAACAGTTTCTGAGTATTGGCTTATGATCGTTGTTCTACTAAATCGATCACTGTTTGCTAGGAAAACCTTTGCATGATAAAATTTGGAGCTAGAATTGATGTTAACGAAAGTGCCTGAGTGTGAGGTGTTGGAAAATGGTTGCCGGCGCAATGGATATTGTTGACAATAGTTATGTTGATGCTAATAAGTTACGATATGATTATTATTACGACGGATGCTGATATGTTACATTACCCTGTAGCCGTTTAAGGTACCTAAATTCTCACCTAGAGTTTTTGATGGTAATCCTGTTGACTACACTGGCTTCGTAAAGCAGCTTAGTGTTGTCTTATCTGACTTAGGAATTTTGGAAGAAATGAAATTGATATGCACTGAGACAGCTGCCAGTGCTATTCCCTGTTGTCAGTTCTTTTTATTAATAGGCCATGAGGAGGCTCGACGCATACTCAGACAGAGGTCTGGTCGACCATCTGTAATAGCGAGCAAGGTATTTGAAGGAGTGACAGGTAATGATCCGTAAATAAAAGAAAATTCGCAAGGAATGGTCTTGTTTTTAAATAACCTGTTGGTACAAAAGACATCTTGGTCTCTCTTGGTAAAGTTCATGAAATGAACTTGGTCTCTGTGACTGAGACGATAGTTAAACGTTTTCCTACTGGATTGCAGGATAAATAAGTGGAGTTAAGTGCCTCTATGAAAGAAAAAGGAATTGGGCTGAAATTTCCAGATATCCTATAACTGGTGGAAAATAGTGTGAGTAAAGCTATGAACAGGTTTGCAAGGTTAGTGCAATCATCATCTGAACCTGATATACCAGTTTATCGTCGGCTGTTCGAGGCTAAAGGCAAGCGATGCAGGGATGGAAGACATGTGTATTCTGTGCACGGGAAGTCACAAGTTAGACAAATGCTTCGGTGGGTTTTATTACTTATACTGCACCGCATTGAGTTTGCAAGGAAGTCAAGTCTGAGCTTAAAGTGTTTAGGTGAAGGACATATCAGTAGATACTGTCGTTCAAATCAGTCCTAAGACCTATGTTGCGACGAACACCACTCGTTACTGCAAGAACTGCCATCTGATATTCCGAATAAAAGTTAGACTAACGATGAATCCTATGATTAAATGCTTTATGTGGATGCTTCTTCAATTAGCTGAGGAATATGTGTCATAGTAAAATCTAGTTGAAATACAGATGGACTGAGCAAAGTTGATAGAAACTTTACAAACGTAAATCCTGATCTTAACTTATGTTCACCGAGTAATTATAAAACTTTAGTTGCCTCTATCTTAGAAAATGCAAAGAAACTTGGTACATTTTGTAAAGTAGAACTTCTTGCATTAAAATCTGTATCAATAACCAGATGTTATTTTTGCTGAGGTTACGTTAATAAAAGTTCTGTGACTAGTCTGAAGGCCAATACATAGATAACACCATGTCAAGAGAAAAGTTTGAAAAATTCGTTAAGTAAAGGTGAGCCGATGACAGTCAAGACTTTAAACTTTTCCTCAATCCACTGGTATTAAGGTTCTACATCGATTTTAGTTTGTATATGATGTCCATTCAAGGTTTCGGTAACTCCATGGTAAACGAGAATCGTGCTCACTGTATACGGGGACACGATAACTTTGCATATGATAATGGCGTTACCTTAGTAGTAGATTTTCTAGGAAAAAATTCACTTATTATTGCATCTACTAAACACCCAGATATAGATGCTACGTATGTATATGCTTCGTTGAAGGGTACTGAAGCACCTAGCATTGACAGTAAAGGAATTCAAGTTAGAACATCACCTGCAACGAAATTAATGACTTGTCACATCGATGCCTCACCTTCAGTGTATGTTGATAGTAGATGCCTTGAGTCATCGCGATGCGCGTACTTAATTGATTATTAAATATTTAACGTTATTAAAAGTGGTGTGGATCACAGTCACTATAGCTAGTGTTGTCAAAATGATTCAGACACAATACCTGGAATTATAATCTAGACTTTGTGGCGTCTTATGTTATTCAAATATAAATCTAGCAGCTTAATAAAGTTGCACGTTATCAAACCAGTCATGTTTGTGTCCAAATGCTTGCTTTACTTAGTGGTTCTAAAGTGTTTAAAACCCCGAGGGTTAAACGAACGAATGAAGTTGGGCACGGCTAAATGTAACTCGATCATAACTACCGATGATCTATTGACACATTTGACTTATACTTTTATACCTCTCGTATTATATGTGGATGCTTAGAAATCGTTAAGGGGTTTCCAAGTTGGCTGCTACTGCATTCCATGTTACTGATGATCAGGATATCAAGAATAATAACAGAAAGTTTCTGCAAGCGTCTTGATTTGTAGTGTTGCGACAAAGGAATATATGACTTTCCTAATTGATGGAATTTATTGTGAGTGTGGATAGGACAAACAGATGAGGTGCAGAAAATGTAGGTGCTTCATCTAAAGTATGATTAGAATTCAAGATAAGTATCTTTCAGTCTCTCGCCGTCGTAAGGTCACTTCCGCGTGATTTGAACATGTGAGTGGCCCCTTTACTTTATTAGCCCCGACTTCCTAGAACTTTGCGACAAACTCAAAAGGTCATTTCTCAGAAGCAGAGATTTGTTCGACAGACAACATCTTGGCGGATTGTTCCACACCATTGAGTTTGGTAGCAGGTTCAGCAACAATAATGTCATCGCACATGGAAGAGGTGATTGATCGACGCACTTGTGACCAAGATTTCTTTCGTCAACACTTCCTTTCAAAACTACCATAACAAGTACAACCAGTTTTAGTAACATTTCATAACAACTTAGTAGATGAACTAGCTTTATCTGCTGATCGAATTCTGGAGATCACAGAAACCTTGCCAAAATTAAGTTTATCTCATTACAGAAAACCTCATGCGACCAAAAACGAAGTGACAAGTTGTTCAATACTATCACGTTTCCTCGACCTACATAAGTGACAGGCCAGGCGACTTATCAACAACAATGCTCTTCACGGAGAAGATCCTTAACTCGACCTCGACGAATGGAGAGCTCACACTGGTGTGGGTATCGTGGTACCTATGTTAAAGCTTCGTAGAAGTGTAGAGATCCCTGTTATTTCCCTAGCCACTAACCCACCGTTGACGCATCGGAAACTAGTTTCACAGGCATGCGTTGACGGCAGCCGTAGCCAGTAGAAATAGCTACCTTTTACTCATCATTGATGTAATAGCAAAGGTTCTCTACCTTGTTGACACTAGTGCCTGAGTCAGCTTCCTGCCTGTAACTTCATCCGATAGCCAACATGAAGTTGCTTTCGATCAACAGGCGGCTGACTGGGAGGAAATAGCCACGTATGGCAGAAGATATGCCTACTTGAACATGGGTTTGCGAAAACCCATACACCTAATTTTCACCATCGCCAATGCGAAAATGCCTATCATAGGTACTGAGTCACCACAAACTGCTTGTGGACCCTAATAAAAAGAGGCTAGTGGACGGCAACACAAAGCTATAGGTTGGTGAAACCACTACTCCATGTTGTAGCTTATGCTCTTATTGTTTGAAACCTTTAATTAACCACTTCAAAACAAGGTTAACTGTTCTTTATCACGAGTTATCCACAACAACGCTCAAGCTCCAAACGAAGACGATTGGAAAAGGTAAGAACACTTTACTTTGTGATTCTTCAACTGGTGCAGCATGTCTAATTGTCACTAAGAGTTACAGACGCATAATTTGAACACACTACAGAACCCCTCTTATGCCGGATTTCGTGCCACGACTAAGCTGCTTCAAAGAGATTCTGTTGGCCGGAGATGAACAAGGATATCAAACAACGAGCACGCTTCTGTGTGACCTGCCTGAAGAACAAAATGACCCAGTATAATAAATGCCCTCTTGACACTTTCTGAACCCCTGGACGCTAGATTCGACCACATTTACCTTGAATTGGTAGGACCTTAACCAGAATCAAATGGATTCTCTTATCTTCTGACATGCGTGAACAGATCCACACGCTGACCAAAAGCGATTCCACTCAAACTCATCACTAGTGAAACGATTGCATTGCGCTTTTGTCGAAAGTTGGGTAGTAAGCTTTGGTTATTCATCAAAAATAACTACAGACCGTGAACGTCAGTTTGAATCTGGATTGTTTTACTCTCTGACCAAACTCCTCAGTAGGCCGACGCTCTACCATTCGTTTTACTGGGAATTTACAGCACACTGAAAGCCGATTTAGCTTACAAAACGACACTTCGAGTCGCCGGTGAATTCGCGGAAACCGCTCCCACCTCGAAAACCTGGATCTCAACTCTTACGCGAACCGACTTACAAATGCTATGCGTTCAGTTAAGCCAGTTTCAACCAGACAGCAATCGACAGACGTCTTTATCCAACCCGCCTAAAAATGTGGTGCACGCGTTTTCGTACACCACGATGCTCTACGCCAACCACTCGAATCAACCTGCGAATTGCCATACAAGGCTTCGAAGCAAAAATCAAAGTACTTAACTATCGACGAAAAATGGCAACGAAGACAACGTCAGCATTGATCGCCTCAAAGCAGTCCATCTAGAAAATAAACCTTTTAATGTCGGAATTCGCTACAATACCTCTGAAACTTGACATTGAAAAAGTCACCACGCCCTGATCAATTTACCGAACGAGCAAGAAGAAACTTTAAAAAGCCTCATGAAGCCGAGAGGCAATTAGTTCTATGAGTACTATGCAATTTCCAGAACACCTGAACGATTATTGCACCTATTGATTTTCTCCTAATTTTCTGCACTCGACGTATTGAAAAGGCTTTTAATGAAGGAAAAATCAATCAAGAATCGTGTTTTAATATTTGTGGTATGCATTTTACTTATTTTCGTATGTTTAAAAAACGAAGCCGAAAAACGTTTTATTATGTTGAATGTTGTTAATATTTTGCACGTTTCTCTAGCTGCATTCAAACTACCGAAATCATTTAAAAAAATAAAAATTGCACATGCTCAAAAGTTTTCCTTTTCGGTTTTTCAGTTCGTCTGGAAACGAAAGAAAACATGCAGGAAAGAAAATAATTTATTTCGTAAGAATTTTTATGCAATGTTACCATACCATTAGCACAGACGTGCAAAAGCTCTACAATATCGCAAGCTGTCAAAAGAACGTTTACCAACGTTTAACTCACTGGGTTTTATCCTTTGGATATCACATCCTGAGGTCCTAACACACCATTTTGAAAGGGAGTGAGCTGTAGCGGCAAATAATTTCCCAAATAAATAGTTGCGTAGGATCTCGCCATTTACGCTAAACATACTTATTTTAGCAGTCATGACTAGTTGAAGGCTCACGGTCACGTATCATTACCAGATCACGATTCGACAAGACATGGAAAAAAATTCGCTCACTAGTTAGTCAGCCTAGATATTGCTATATCATTAGCTCCTCACTCGCGATCAAATAGAACTTCTCCTCTTTCCCTAAATGCCTTCTGATTTATTCTTATTCATATGTGTGGGTTTATTAGTCAGAAGTTCATTTGGTTATTTGACAAACGTTACCGGTGAACTTCGCTGTTCTTTGTACACAGAATGCTTCCAAACCTTAGGTAAACTACCTAATGAGCAGTCATATCCAACCAATGTTCAGGATGGGTAGATTCAATAGATTATGTAAATTAAAATATGAAGTACTCACTACACGCAATATTATACATTTGTGAAAAAGAATGTTGTCATGGACGATGTAACTACATTAGTTGGTTAGATAATGTGTACGAGAAAGTAGAACGTACAATGAAATTTATTTTTGCGTCCGTATTTGACATTTGATTTTCAACATGTCTTTTCCTAAAAGTACTGAGATTTAACCATGGTTTCAGTTGACGGGGGTGAATATAAATTTCGAATCGCCTACTTTTCAAAAAGATATTGTACATTGCAAGCTTTTTTCACTGATGTGTTTAAAATAAATTTAAACTGACTGATAAGCAATAACAGCTACTCCTAAGATAGTTCTTTTTAGTACATCAAATGAAACCAAATCTTATTTGTTTTCTTTGAAGGTCGCTGGGGTGGCGCGTAGGCGTTCTATTGCAAATGGGTATAGGTTTGTTTGCCAACGAATACGATGTAATAACAATTGACCAGAAACTTTAGTTGGTTCGGTAGACGAAAATACTGACGAAGCTACTCAGGCTCAGCAAGAAGCGATTGAAAACGATGTAATTTTGTAGGGATAATACCAAATTTATTCTGTAGATGAAGTCTACGTGTCTAATATCCGCAATTCTCCCACTGTCAACACTCGATGAAGACTTTAATGGTCATTCAGTCTACTTGGAAAAACTAAAGGTTAAGCTTAGTACAAGTTTTACATTAAATTTATGGAGTGATTGACTCAAAAATAAACCATTCCACTTCGTACTAAATTTAATTTAGCTTTTTATTTGACCTTATTGATATTGTTAAAAATAGGAACTAATGCTTCTGTAGTTCCATCTATTTAAAATCACCTAATCACGCTCCAAGGTACTTCTCACAAGTTTATACTCGGAAAGTGTCTCGTAAATTTTTATTATTTGAAAATTTGGATTTTTGGATTAAAGACAGGATCCTGGCCTTCAGAGAACAAAGTTTCGTGTCAGTTTTGTCTTAGTATAGCATGTGTTGAGAACATTGTTGTATTACCAATAATTCCCGGCCCAATTATTGCACTCTACTTTTTTAGGTAAAATAACCTACAAGTTCTTTCTTGATTACTAAAGGCTCGATCGGCTTTTGCCAACCTGCGTCACTTGTGGCGTAGGCGAGACATTCGTTTAATGACAAAAGGACGCGTTTATTGTGCAGCAGTCAGATCCGTTTTAATTTATGGATGTGAACCATGGCCTTTAAGAGTAGAGGATATTCGTAGGATCCTAGTATTCGATCATAGATGTCTCCGAAACATTGCTCGTGTTTACTGGGACAACCGAGTAAGCAATGCATGGGTTAGGAATAGAGTACTAGGGAAATACGGTAAGTCTATTGATGAAGTAGTGAATCTTCACCGGCTGAGGTGGTTAGGACATGTGTTGCATATGCCTGACCACCGTCTACCTCGACGAGCAATGTTGTCTGGTGTAGGAGTAGGCTGGAAGAAAGCTAGGGGTGGCCAAACGAAAACATGGCACCAATCCATGAAGTCATTGACGATTGGACTGAGCCATGTTAATAGATGTAGACTACCTGGTTGGGGCCCACACGATGATCGTAACAAATGGTTAGAGACTTTAGCTGATATGGCTCAAAATCGATTGCAATGGCGCAGGTGCATCCACTCCTTATCTTGCTCCAAATTCTAATTTTTGAGCTTATTATAATTTTCTCTTTACTGAATCACTTTTTATCTCAAATCTTATCTCTGATCTCTATGCCTTCCCGTTAGTACTTACTCTGTTACTACCTCCCCTACTTTGGGATTTGGTCCGACAATTTAATCTTTATCTGCTAATTGAGGCATGGCAACTTGAACTGATGTACGCATGTACAAAGTTCTATGTTGTAACTGACTGACTGATTACTAAATAAACCTCAATTATAGGGTTGTTATCTTGGTAATCCTATCTGGCTTACCAAAACGATCTATTACACTAGCTGATGGGTTTTCGTTCATGAGTACTTTTGAGTATGAATGTGTAAAGTAACTACGATGACGCTTACTAATAAATCAGTTTCTAATATATATTTACTAACGGTAACTATAATTTGACGTTGAACTATAAGGTATTTGGACGCACTTATCACTAACCTTATATTAATCCTGTCTATCTTACGAGGAATTCGCTCTCTTGTTTAGTGATATGCATCACGCAGCGTAGACAGGTCACAACAATAAAACCACTTATGTCGATTTGTGAATGGGAAAGGTCGACGATACATTCAGTGGTTTATATAAGCACTTAGTTGACCCACAAATGAAGGTAAATCCTTAAGGAACCTAAGACAGTCTTGAAAAGTTTTTAGATGCAGCAGCGACAGCTGCTCTAGCTTCGAGGCTTCAGAGAAATTAGGGAATTTCGGAAGCCATCAAACTGATGGCTACTCAAAAACTTACCACAGGTGTGGATAATCATGAATGGTAACATCAGCTCAAATTTATAGTATTAGTTGACTTGGTTGTAATATTCAACTCCAGTCCGAGAGGTTTTGTGGTAATGTTTTCTATTGAAAGAGGGTGTAAATGCTCTTTGCCTGAACATTACTTGTAAAGTTACAGCATGTAGATAATTTGTCGCAATTGTTAATCTCAGTGTTCATTAGACCTTTTCCTTGTCCTCCTTTTTATTTATTCATCATAAGCGTGTCCTAAGACACCCACTTATCGACTTAGAATATGCAGACGATGTCGCTGTTTGGCGAAGCTGCTAGGTCTTTTGATCTTATGAAGTAACAATAAACATTCGAGGTATGTTTCTTCTCCCTTAAATGTAAAAGGTTACTTCTGGACTAACGGGTTACCGCGTATATTCATTATACGAAGTGAAGCAGTTGACCACTCCACTTGTTTTAGAAGTTTGGTCAACCCTGTTGAATTTGTTTCCAATGAGACTTCAACTTGGATTCAATGAATTCGTCTGGCATTCACCAATCTGTATTACATGGTGTAGCAAAATATCTGCCAACTAAAAAAACAAATATGCTGAATGACAGTCCGATAAACATCAAATTATGCTTATGAAACGTTGGCTACGAAATAGAAGTCATGGATAACCTTCATGTCCTTGATTGTGTCACCTTTAAAGCGTCTCTCGCGTTTTTATTTATTTGATAATAAAATATAACAAATTATCACCAAAAATATATGCGCCACATAAATATAGGAGACAAGGCGACTAAGGAAGAAAGGGTAAAATTTAAATCTATAACAGGCGAATCACAATTTAAGAGGTACGGCTGGGATAGAAATACAAACGAAAACTTCATTTCTGTTGAGAAAAGTAATCGCACTTTTTTGAAGGTTTTATCAGGAAACCGTATAAGAGTCGCCACTGGCCATTCCTAATAAGTTTTCAAGCCACTGATTTGCATCATCTCTAGGACCCTAACTAGGAAATCGGAATAAACCGACATGAGCCGGTTCTATACAGCTTCCATCCCACGGCAAGTGAATATGTGATCAGCACATCCACGACTCTGTCGAAAACCACCTTGTTCCTTACGAGTTGGTATTTCACGCGTTTGCACGATCTGCGACGTTTGACGGCAGCCAATAGTTTACGAGCAATCGAGAGTGAACTTATTCCCTTATGGTTGTTGTACTGGTTAAATGAGCTCTTTTTAGAGATGGAGAGCAGCTATCGCTTCATCTCCAAGATAATGAAGTACTCAAATCCTCAAACTTCCGAACAACCGTATTAATCTTCTGACCAGAAGTTCACTATTTTTAAAAGAACTGAAAGGGGGAATAGGTCGTCTAGTAATTTGTTACTATTCGATAGTTGGATTTCTTTTCTGACTACCTTTTCGTTAGGTGGATCAGTCGTCACCGACCTTGGAGGGCAGGACAATCTGGTCGAAGCTTCTGGAGCAACAGACCAGCCTGAAGTGACTTTTGATAAACTCAGCCTATCGTTTAAAACGGTCTTAGATATCGGTGGTTGGAGTTCCATCAGTTTCACAGGTTTTTCCATTGACACTAGACTTCTTACTGTTAGTGACCCAGTTGGGTTGGAAGAACTTCCTGCAGTTACTAGATACAGCTGCTGGTCCCTAACTCTTTGGGACACTCAAACCACCATGTTTCTCGGTCTTCACGCAAACACTCACAATTTTCCTACGTAAGAACATACTTCCGTTACCAAACTCGTGTTTCGTGAGACGACCAAGCTAGCAATTCCAGACAGCAAGAGTGAGGGGGTAGTCGACTGTCACTTGGCAGTTTTCCACACTTTTTATACTGGCTACTTTAGCCCGATGTTTTTGCTGACTGGGAGTTAGGTTAGGAGCAGTGTACTATTGAAAAATGACATCAGTTGGGGAAGTTATGGTTAGGATATGTATGAAGTTTGCCTAATCACTACCTAACTCGATACATGATGTTGGCTGGTGTAGGAGTAGGGTGGAAGGAAACTAGAGGTGACCAAACCAAGGCATGGTACCTGTTTCCGAAGTCGGTTGTTTGTCTGAATCATGTCGGTCTGCACGATAACCACAATCAATGTTTGGCGACAGGTGGCATGGGTGAAAATGACAGGTGGATTTACTGTTATTTTGTTTTTCTAGCCCTCAAGTTTCATTATGTTTTCATTCATACCTCCTCACTTTTTGCTGAGCTATATCCTAATTAATCCCTTCCATGGTGTGGGCAGCCAGGAAGTGACAACTGTCCTCATGCCTCTAGCAGCGTACGAGATTATCTTGTTCAAGATCAAATTCCACCTTCGACTTTTAATAACTATTTTATCCCTACGACTAACCCATCTCGCATAACTTTATCACCTCACTCCTCTGATGCTAATTATTCAAATTCACGAAACGTTATTCTTCGTCTCTTGAAACCTCGTGCTTAACTACACGTCGGAGCTTTTAATGTTCAAACCCTATGCCAAATAGGACAACAAGCCTCCTTAGCCGTGACTCCAGAATTTCGCTCCGTCGATGTCTATTGCATCTTTGAAACGCGTATACAGGATCCAAATACAATCATTCACTCAACCTCACCTTGTAAAATTAAAGAACCGGCCCAATTCACCCTTCGTGTTTCCGGAGACCTCACCACTACTACCCGGAGCCTTACTGGTGTAAGCATAGCTCTAAGCTCAAAAGCTAAACAGGTTCTCCTTGATTGGATTCCAATAAACAGTTGGCCTGTACACTGTCTGTCTAAACGGTACAGTAAGAACTCGGAAAGATAGGAACACACTCCGTTGCCTTTTCGTTGTCTATGTCTGCGCTCCCACCGACTACAGCTCAGGTGAAACAAAAGATAGATTTTATAGAAAACTTTCCGACCTAAAAGCTAAGCTCACTGATGTAGTAATGACAAGCTGATAATTTTAATGCCCAAGTAGGTAGACCAGACAAAACTGAAAGGCATTTAGATGGATCCTATGGTGCTACGGCTAAATAAACAAATAATGGCGACCGCCTTCCACAGCCATATTCAGATAACCGTCTATTTCTCGCAAGCACCAAATTTAAGCATAAGGAAAGACATCAATTTAACAGTGGCGAGTTCCACAATCAACTTAACGTTGGACTCAAATATACCTCATTGCCATCAGCTATCGTTAAGGGGGCTCGATAGAAGACTGCCACTCATTCTGGAGTACATGTTTAGACTACAGATCATGCGTTGAAGCGCGTATCAGTCTGAGTCACAGTAGCCGTAAAAGACCCACGGCAAGGATCCCCTCAGAGTTCAACTTGATGAGGAGAAAGTCAATAATACATTTCAAAAACAACTAAAAAACCAATTAGGTAATTATGTAAGCGATACCCACCCCGAGTCAGCTTGGAATAATATTTAAAAAGCTGTTGAAACAACAGTAATATCTACTAGTAAGCTAAACCGGAATGTTAAGAAAAATCAATGGATTTCAGCTGCGTCTACTGATCTGATAGGTGCTCGACAACTCATCCTGTTTGGCTCTAAATACGATGAGGATCGAAGGCGACTTAAACACAAGCTGGTTAAAAGCTTACGTAATGATTGTGAGCAGTGGTGGTTAGCGAAAGCTAAAGAGATGGAAAAGGCAGCGGCAATAGGTAACAGTAAGGAACTGTTCAGACTTATCAAGGAAACGGGTATCAGAAATCCGATTGTAAGTGAAACTATCTTAGAAAAAGATGCTTCCGCTATTCACTGTCAATCCAGAAAATTAGACCGATGGACAGAATAATTTAGGGGACAGTTGAACTGGTCCTCGACCTCGTTCCAGTTGCCCACCATCCCCAAGCAATCTGAGTGGCAAATTAATATTGGTCCCTCAAGTCTTAGTAAGGTTGAGAAGGCTATATGGAATCTAAAGCGAGGGAGAACGGCAGGACCTGATAGACTAACTCCTGAGATATTTAAGGATTGTGGTCCAGTTTTAGCAGCGAAATTGATTAAGATCTTGGCTAGAATCTGGGGACTGGACGTAATCCCATCTGACTGGTCTCGATCACTAATCATCCCAGTATATAAGAAAGGATAGAATTCCTCTTATGACAATTACCGAGGAATCAGTTTGATGAATGTAATGCCTAACATATTAGCTTCAATAATAAATCGATATCTAATTAAAGCTCGTGAAGAGCAAGCTCGAGAAAACCAAGGTGGTTCCAGACCTGGATGTGGTTGTATCGACTAAATATTCACACTTCGGCAGGTTCTGGAACATAGACACACTTTTAGACGTCCAACAATAGTTGTATTCCTTGACTTTAAAGCGGCGTCTAATTCTATCGATCGTGAGGTTATGTGGCAATGTCTATTATTGAAAGATGTGCCAGTGAAGTACATTAACCTTATACAGGCTGTCTACTGGAGCACTACTAATCGAATCAGAGCTTATGGCGGATTGTCATCGGAATTGATTACCTCAAGTGGTGCTCGCCAAGGTTGTCCGCTCTCTATTTTTATTTAATTTTGTGACTGACGTGGTTTTAGAGTTAACACTTTCATCGTCTAACTTCTCAGGAGTTGACCTCCATTCCGGAGATAAACTTGTTGACTTAGAATATGCAGATGATGTGGTTCTAGTGGATGAGGATGCTGACAAAATGCACCGTCTTTTAACCGTCTTGTTCATCAATGTAAACATGTTTAGTACGGGATTCTCTCTATCCAAGTGCAAATGCTGCTTCAGGATAGAGGATATTCGTAGGCTCCTAGTATTCGATCACAGATGTCTTCGAAGCATTGCTCGTGTTTTCTGGAACAACTGTGTGAGGAGTAATTGGATATGATTAGAGTACTAGGTAAATATGGGAAATCCACTGATGAAGTAGTAAATCTTCATCGACTGGGGTGGTTAGGACATGTGTTACGTATGCCTGACCACCACGTGCCTCGACGAGCAATGCTGTATGGTGTAGGAGTAGGCTGAAAAAAAGTTACGGACGACCAAACGAAAACATGGCACTAGTCTATGAAGTCATTGATAATTTTGGCTGAGTCATGTTAATAGGTGCAGACTACCTGGTTGTGGTCCGCGTGATAATCGTAACCAATGGTTAGAGGCTTTGAGTGACATGGCTAAAAATTGTTCGCAATGGTGTAGGTGCATCCATTCCTTGCCTTCTTCTAAAGTCTGAGCTTCTGAATTCATCATAACTTTCTGCTTAATGAATTATATATATATAATCGATATCTGATCCCTTCCATTAATACTAATTCTGTTACTACCCCTACTACTCTGGGATCTGCTCTGACAATTTAATCTCTGTCCGCTAATTGAGGCATAGCAACGTGAACTAATGTATGTGCCAATTTTTACGTTATAACTAACTGACTGAATCTCGCTAATTTAAGCTTGTTGGGTTAATGTGATATGCTAACTTGTACCACCGCACATATACGGTAAGTTCGACTTTATATCTCCTCTTTACGTTGTCACCAGTGACAGTATACTCCTGCAACACTATTTACGTTAAGGAAAATAGTCTATTTACCATGTCTTATCATAGTTTGGTGGTCTGCTCTCTTACTTATATTTAAGCTTGTTTAACAGTTTGTGTTATGTTTTCCTTTTAAATTATGATTATTACCACTTTAACGTAGTTGCTAGAATCAGTATCCTCGTTATTTGATTCTTAGGTACAATCATTCTTTTTCACCAGTTTCAAATTATGTCTTTTTATACTCCGATGTTTCTTTAAACACATACTTTGCAGTGATCATGAATCGTACATTCTTTAAGTTATTCTTATCTTTCTGTAATCTGAGATAGTCGTTATTTGCCGATCATTAAAATCAATAAAGTATCTTTATAGTCGGATACTACTAGTGTGGGATTAAGTTTAAGTGTGATTTCCAAAAACAAAAGAAATAGCTCAGCTCACTTTTGATTTTAGTATCTTTGATAACAGAAATAAATAAAATGGGATTGTTGTTTCCCAAAGTCAAACAGATTTTTTTCTGCATGGGTACTGAATAACACTAATAGTATTGACACTCCTGGTTATACTGTCTGAAATATAATTCAGTAGATACATAATGCTGTGTAATTGGTGATGAGACCAATAGGGAAATGAATAATGTCCAGCTAGACGAGCCAAAATGCATCGGGTGGGTTTGTATTTGGATTACCAACGTTTCAGGGTAAAAGATTCTCTACTCATCCGGCTACAATATCTTTGTTCATTTGTTCTTCGAAGATAGCATATTACTACGCGTCTGACTTTTAGCTTTATACACATTCTTGAGTATCTTTGTTTACTAGCCTGTAATATGTTTCTCTTAATTTTAACAGCTTATGAAACAAAATTACCGTGGGATTCGTCGACTTAGGCGTGACGGGAACTGTTTTTATCGAGCATTTGGTTTTGCGTATATAGAGTACCTATTAAGTGGGAAACTAATTAAGGAAGCTGGCAGGTTTGTTAATTTGCTAATCTTCATATGTTTTGTGTTATGTATATAATAGATTTTTCAATTGTCCCTGAGTCACAACCCTAAATACGATCAGTAATGTAGTCAGTCTTTTTTAATATATATGGTTTCTTTGTTTCGACTTTAGTGTTACAAATAGCTTAAAAATTAGTTTCAATCATTGTATCAAACTTCACTTCAAAATAACGTTTACTACAAATACTTTTCTAAATAAATTAATTGTAGACCAATAAACCTAAATGATCTTAGTTAATAAATGTTGCAGCGGTTCTGCTTCCAACCTCAGTATTCACACAGTCCAGCATTAACTCTTACATCTCGAAGTCCATTCACAAAAAGTTGAAGTGCCTTAGTATTATGATGTCTGGTTGATCACAAAGAAATGCAAAAAACTGATTAAAGCTCTTACATTGTTTATTCTACAATAACGCTTATATTATAAATCTTAAGTTTATTCTAATATTACTCAAAGTAATTATATTAATATCTCACTGGTTACGCTAAAATGTTTTCACAGCTGTCGAGTTCTATGAAATACGAAAATTAAGGGTAGTATGTTTATTGGATTCTGGATAAGAAGAGAATAAGGGAAAACATAAACTGACGATTCACTAATCACAAAAAATGCAGTTACTTTTGAAATCAATGGTGCAAGTGTTAAATCAAGGCATTCTGATGATCGAAACTGAAAGTTGATAAAGTGGAATTTCGAGCGAGCTGTGTACTTTCTAGTAAATAATTACAGTATGATATAGTTGCTTAGTTTGTTGTAAGGGGTTGCTTCGAAATTGTATGTTATACATACACATATCAGTCGTTTTAAGTTTAGTAATTCCCATCATATTACAATATCTTAAGAATTATGCCCTGAATTACCTCGACGGCATTCGGTATTTCTTTATTTCCGTTTACAATTTTCTATAAAATTCTTTACTTTTGATAAAATACAACGTGGGTTATATTTAAGTTTATGGTTGAAAATATTATAAAAATTTTCATCCATGGTAGCCTAAATATAATTTACCTATATTATTCTAGTCGTTTCCATCTTGAAAATTATTCAGCGTCACAATATAAAATTGTATTGCGGTACTATAGAATAGAGCTCATATGTATCAGGTTACATCTATAAATTCATCCCGAATCCTTAGCTGAAGTTCTGATCATCTATGAGACATTGTTTCCAGATATCAACGAAATTTTGCTCAGATCACCATAGCGATAATTTGACTCGCTAGATATTCGCCGTTTTGTTATAACCTTACTTGTAAGTTTGATTTCTTTGTTGTACTGAAACACCTAAACAAATTAAATGTAATGCAGTTTACTTTTACTTCCCAGCTTTTAGTTACTATGCCGCAGATTTGAGCCATTCTTTCGCAACTTTGCTTTTAAACACAGGATCCTTAATTCTTGCATAATAGGTTTAAAAATAGTACACTGTCTACCACAGTAATGTCATTATTACCGACAACTCATCAGGTAAAAAAATGTATACTCTACTTTTTGCACAGTTTGTTTGAGAACTGGTGATACTATCCGGTTGTTCAAACCGAATTAGGTGAAGGAGGTTCAAATGTCCTTTTTACGGCTAAATGTTATACCTTAAGAACTAAGCCTTTGTTCCATATCATAATAATATACACGCAATTCTACTGACATATTATTGATTCATGAACATTCGCGAACTGTACTCGAAGGTGTTAACTTTTATCTAGATTGATAACAACTGATCTTACAGAGAACTGAATATATGCGCGAAGTTTTTTTTTCTAAGTAAACCGATTGTTGTAGTAGTTCCTACATAAATCAATGTTGCAATGTTTTAATAGCGCATCGAATTGAGCTGCCTAACAGCATGTATTCTGGTCTAAGAGAGAATGTTATTTTGTGGTTACATATATATCTCCTCGATAATTACCACCAAAAGCTATCTCCAACATTCCCAAACATCTTACCTCTGAATTCCACATTCTCTAAGCTTTTAATGAACTAATTTTATCTATTTTAGATTCAAGAAAAAATGTGATGTGTGTAAAGATACACTGATCGCTAATGGTTATACACAGTTTACTGTGGAGGATTTTCACGAGCAGGTAGATTATTTCTGATATGCTTCTCATCATGCACTTAGAACTAGTGTTTTACTTGCAACAATTTTTTAACACCGGATACTTTCGTATTCAACAGTACTTAATATTTTTTGGCACGAAACTAAATCTCTGTAGGTGGCTTTGAATCTATCAATAAAAGGAACAAATGTATAATCTCAGAATCTTGCACTAAATGCACTAGTTCAGGTTGTTTCACTATGTAACGGTTCAAAACACTAAAACAAAAAGAATGAAAGATGTTGAAAGATATTACTACCAAGTAAAAAATGAAATTAAGAAATGACAACAGTTAAAAGGTAACAATGCATTTATTAGCTAGATAACGGAGAAGAGTGGGTACATCTGTGTCATTATGACTGGTTTTAATTAGTGTCATTATAGTTTTCAACCTCTGAATTATTTGTCATCCTGCGGACCTTACTCAGAAAGTATGTACTTCCCGACATGACTATAATTGACTGTTAGTTACTTTTTAGGCTGTAATTTGATTGTAATTTGATTACATTTATCCTTTTAGTTGCCTAATTATGTCTTAATCAGCTTCATAACATGGAAGACAACTTTGAATGTGTAACATGACTACTTCATGGGTTTTAGGTCCACTATTTTCGCAACTAACTCTTCATGACTAGACTACACCCACTTTCAACACTACTTAGTGGTTCAACCATATTCTAGCAGTTTCTCAGTAAACGAGTAGTATATCGATGTTGATCCTCGACTAGTCACAAATTAGCTGAGAACAAATTAATGATGTTCATACTTACACTCATAAGTAGTTTAATGCTTCTAGCGCTGTAACTTTTGTGAATAAACATACTTATACAATCGTGCTTAGAATTTGGTTGAAACTATCCTGGAACTCGAAAAGAAAATTTGTTTACTGGCTAAACCAATTCATTCCCCTATTAACATATTTTTTGGCACAGAATTTCTCTGGTGCATATTTTCTAACGTGAAACACATACAATGCATCTTACTCCTACTTCAGCGTTCGGAAGTTCAGTGTATACACTTGACATGATTATGTTGTTTACGCATTTTGAGTTGATAAGCGAACCTTCTAGGAAGGTTGGGACTAATTGTAGTTATAACCAAGGCGAACAGGCATAATGACTCTATAATCCTGAGTGTATGCAACCTTGTTGTCACATGTGACAGTCTGTCAAATAAACACCTATGCGGTTCTGTTGGTTTAAGGTGAGCGATTTCGGTAACAATATGCTTATTCAGTACCAATTTCAAAATCACATTTTCTCACAAGCTTTTCTAATTTGTAAAATCAAATGCCGTCGGATCATAGTCGCACAAATTGACTAAAGTTGAAGTTATAATCAGTGGAATGCCAACTCGACGGTCTAAAGGTTAAGTGTTTGCTTCGTGATTTATGTATCTTGGGTCTGTGGATGCATGATGTCGAGTCCCATACTTGGAAAATCAGCCATTTAGTGTTTCACGGGTCTTCATAGTTATCTAAGGTACTAAACGTCATATTTTATCAGTCTTTATAAACTGGGCAGATAACAGGCTCGATGTACTTCTTGTAAATGAATATTGATTTTCTTCGTCACAGACTGAGTTTGATCAAGTGCCAGGTAGCAGTGGACGGCTGTTTTGTCCTAGTGTGAGGTTTTTCAGCAGTGTGCACACAACCCTCGTGAAACTGAACCCAGATCTGTTCAGAAATATCTTGAATTTAGTTAGTTTATTAAATGATTATTGTAGCTAATATTATGTGGTGGGTCCTTACTCCTGAGGAGTCTCATACTAGGAAGAAATAGCTGTCCAGTGCTCCGTCGTTTTTAATGGCATCCAACTGAAATCAGTCTATGACAAATACAGACAGATAGTTGGTTTATTGAGTATCAAACAAGTAAATGCCTTCGTAAGTTATTTCTATTTCATTTTTATATGTTTCTCCTCACTAATAAAACAGTTCGTTGGCATGGTAGATCGATTTACTGTTGATAATGGTACATTGGAAGAATTAGAAGAAGTGTTCAATGACCAAGCATATTCAGATTATTATGTCGTATTTTTACGGTTAGTTATCTTGTACATTCTTCAAAATTGTTTCTTTCCAGATATTGGATGATATCTATAATTTATTTGACTTTTTTCGTTCTTTAAACTAAACAGTGTAATTATGCCTCTCGAAACATTAGTACGAACTTTAACGGGAATAACAATAAGTAGTTTCATAATTTCCTCACGATCTCCGAATTAATTCGTTTGGGTGATCTTGTAATTGATTTTCTCTATGCATATTCTTATTCTCACCGATTAGTTTGATATTTGACCGTGGGAGTAATTGGTTTGTTTATGTTCGTTGATAAAATTCACATATACCAACTACAGAAAGCGATTTGTTTTAGAAAATTTGCATAAAATCGTAAGGCTTGTCAAGAACACATTGACACTGTCATTCATAGGACACTTCTTTATATAAGAATAATGACATGTATTTAAACAAATATATAAGGGCGGTACATATTTTTAATTCAGTGCTATCACAAGGATTTGAAATATCTTGTTTCACGTATTCAAAAACAAATTATATTATCTAGTATCGGTAATCCTTATCTTGTATAGTGGAATAAGGTATATTAATTTCCTATATATTCGACCTTAATAAATTCTCGGTGCTACATACTGTATAAATTATCATGTATCAATCCTACAGGTGAGTTGCAAGCTGAAAAGCTCGGGACTGACGTTTTGCACTATGAAGCTAAGCGATATGTGTTCGAACTATACAACGTGATAAGAGATGACTAAGATGATCGTTTAGGAAATTTCATACACTTTGTTCCCTTTATTATTTTCATGAGAGCAAGAACAAATATTTGTGCAGAATAAGATGAATTCATTTTATTTCGTTGGTTTCTCATCAGCTGCATACAACCTAGAATAATATTTTACAAGATTAATATTTGAAACAAGTTTTTACATACTCATGAGAACGGATGGAGTTAGTTGAAATGGAGATTACATAAACATGTGAACATGGCTTAAGATGTTGGAGAAAATGCTATGAATATATATACGATCCAAGAGAAGGTACAAAAGGCAAAACAGAGATCAGAGGTCAAATGATTGCACAATAAGAGGTGGTTGGAAATATTTGAGAATAAAGTGAATAAAACTCAGTTATTAAACTTTAAATGACCTAATTAACCACGAAAGTTGAACTTAACCATCTGAAAAACGATGATGTAACGGAGAGAAGGAATTGTTAAATCTGATCAGAAGAGAAAACGTATTAAAAACTTAGCGAAAAAATAATAACAATGAAAACAATAACGCAAAAGTTAGGTTACCAGGGTAAAGAAAGGCTTATAACCGTTTCTTTTTGAACACATAAGTTTGGTTTCAATCGTTTAATAGCAATCGCTTCCGCATATTTTAGAAGATTTGAAGTTTTTTGTCTATTGAACACTTTAAATGATTGATTATTATCAATTTGGTGTCCTGTGTCAATTAGATGCTTAGCGATTGCGCTGCTTAATGTCTTTGTTCCTGTGAGTCGTAGATTTTTTGGAACATGTTCATTAAATCGTAGGTAGGCCCTTCTTTCTGTTCGGCCAATGTAACTGCTACTGCAGGTACACGTAAATTTATATAGACAGTTGGCGGTAACATGAGAAGGATACCTGTCGATTTTTGATTGTTTCAGTGAACATGTTGTTATGTATGATATAAGCAGTTTGGCAGCATAATAAGTTCTCTTTAAAGCTGAGCTAAGTCTTCTTCTGATTGTTCCAGCAATATCATCACCTTTAAAATCGAGTTGAATGAAAATAGACTTCTTTTGAACTGTAGTTTCATTTAGTTTATCAGGCTTTTGTTCGCTGTATTTGTCAATGAATTTTTCGGAGTAGCCATTCTTCTTTAGATACTGTTTAATGTTGGTGAGTTCTGTATCTATCATATCTGAAGTGCAAATCTTCTTGACTCTGATAAACAATGTTTTCACTAATGCTATTTTGTGGTGGATTGGACAGAAGCTATTAAAATTCAAGAACAATCCATTCCACGTCGATTTTCTGTAGATCGACCGTTGCAGTGAACCATCTCCTCGACGTTGCATGGCAATATCCAGGAAATGAAATTGATTGTCTTTTTCTAACTCCATGGTAAATTGAATATCTTTATGTGCTTGATTGAAAATTTTCAATAAGTAGTTCGTTATTGTTTTCATTGTTATTATTTTTTCGCTAAGTTTTTAATACGTTTTCTCTTCTGATCAGATTTAACAATTCCTTCTCTCCGTTACATCATCGTTTTTCAGATGGTTAAGTTCAACTTTCGTGGTTAATTAGGTCATTTAAAGTTTAATAACTGAGTTTTATTCACTTTATTCTCAAATATTTCCAACCACCTCTTATTGTGCAATCATTTGACCTCTGATCTCTGTTTTGCCTTTTGTACCTTCTCTTGGATCGTATATATATTCATAGCATTTTCTCCAACATCTTAAGCCATGTTCACATGTTTATGTAATCTTGATGTCAACTAACTCCATCCGTTCTCATGAGTATGTAAAAACTTGTTTCAAATATTAATCTTGTAAAATATTATTCTAGGTTGTATGCAGCTGATGAGAAACCAACGAAATAAAATGAATTCATCTTATTCTGCACAAATATTTGTTCTTGCTCTCATGAAAATGATCGTTTAGATTGATTCAATAATCTTTTAATGTAATATCCAACCGAAATTTGACGAATTCATTTATGAATTATTCTTATTTATTCTCCTACCATATTCCGTTAATTTCTGTCATTGTTTGGACATTTGCCTAGTATAAAATTCATTTTTATAATTAGGATTTTTTTTTTAGATGTGATTAACAGTCATTATAAAAGTATTGTTTTAAAGGATAGCATTTTTCTCATGAAATATATTGACAGTTAGAGAGCAAGTTTTATCTTCCTTCATTACTTCACAGTAGCCGGGGGGATTGGAGGTATAACTGCGTTCATCCACTAATTACGTGATTCTTGCGTTCATCTTGTATCAATTATTCGATTGCGTATCAGGATCAAGTTACAACAGTCGTGTTGTGGTTTCGGAAACCTCATTATTACAGGATATAAAACATGTGAAGCATCATTTTCATGGATGTTTCAAGTACACTTTGCTGGTTAAAGCCAGCTGGCATGAAACCTAGGCCAACCAGTTGACGTCAAAGAAGCTTTATGCTTTTGGTTTCGGTTGGCATATGAGAAATATACAACCATCATTCATTAATGATTTATATTCAAGACCTTGAAACTTCATAGTGTATCACCGAATCGAAATTCAATACCCCATATTTTTGAGTTGAGACTCCTCTTGTTTTTTTCCTTTTTTTATATTTTTAGACTTTTAGTTTCTGCGTATATTCAAAAGAATGCTGGATATTTTGTAAATTTTATTGATGAAGATAAAACAGTCAGTCAGTTTTGTGAAACGGTAGGTTATGATTAATCATTAATATTATTGGTTTGTTGTTCTTATTATGGATTATAATTAGTTCTAAAAGAAAACATAATTATTTTGATAGCATTTAGATGATGTTGTAATTAATCATATTTGTCAAATTTCAAAGATAATAAACAAGGAGTGAGATTATTAAAATAAACTGGTAGAATAATAAAATATCTTGGGAATACCGTGTTTGTAATAATAACAACAATATTGATTAACTCCCTTAGCGGGTAGAGGCTAGTAATAATACCTCGAAATTGATGCAGGTGGAGCTGGATTCGAACTTGTAACTTAGTAGCTGAAAATGGGATATCTTATTATCCACCGATCTATTGCCGCACAATAATATTGATATATAGTTAGTCTTTAGTGTATTAATAGATTGATTGTAAATAATTTCACGTAGTATTTTAAATCAATAGTTCATTGGATAGTTCTAAACAGCCTACAATAACCTTTATTAGTACAGTCGCTTTAATGCATTGATACTGTCAGCAATGAGAAAAATTTGTTCATCTCGTTTCATTTGTCGATTAACAATCAGCAGGTCGGTGGCTTGTTTTTGTATAGGGCGTCTAACTTTGAGCTACTGATTCTCAAGTCTAAGTCTACTGACTTCATTTTCAGAAGCTAAGTAATATCACTAGGGTTTAAACATGAAATGTAGCTCAAAGTGGAGCACACAAGTCTGTACTTGAGGAACCACAACATTTCACTTATTTCAGCTGTTATCCTTTGACACAACATATCTAAGTGATTTATTTACTCATTACGGCATTATATTGTTTAATCAGCATTTTGACCATATTTCAACAGTAATTCAAAGAAAATTCAGAGTCTCACAAACTCCTTAAATAGCGTCGCAAGCATATTCGGTATGCATTTCTTTCTCTCCAAATGCAAAATGTCAATTCAAGACTGGTCTGCATCATCGTCTATATTGGTCATAGGGCGTAAAGTAGTTGAGTGCGTTAACCGCTTCACTTAACTTCAGAGTCTCATCAGTCTTGGTGGGTCGGTCTCTTACGAAATTTCACTCCGAATTCCCAAGGCATGCTTAGCTTTTACCGCTCTTGACGTGGACGAGATATCCGTCTCTCAACGAAAGGACCAAGTGCACTCCACATACGTCCTCTCTGTTTTAAGATTCGTATGCGAAACATGGCCCATGAAAATAAAAGATATGCATCAAACTTGCTGGTTTACACTCTCTTTCCCTTCACTTCGGAAGTATGAAAATGGTTTCTTTTTTATGTGCTCCGGGACTACTTCAAGTTGTCTAATCTCAACGGTGTCCAGTAGGATAGTGGTGATATTCCTCGATACAGACGAGCTACTTTCAATTAGTTTCCATGTCTTACCCAAACTGATGAACCGACTGATACGTCATAAACAACGTTACTTCGCAGAATATAACCGTTTACCTATTTAGGATGATTTCCACGGTAGTCTATTACAAGTACCTTCTAACGAACAGTAAAGTATCGTTTCTGTGTCTTATGATGTTGATTAAACTACTTTTCTGTAGATTTGTGTCGGTGAGGCTCATGAGTTTTTACCGAACGAATAACGTCGAAAGTTGTACTTTTTCTGGAGAGGCGCCATTGGCAGTTTGTGGGATTACTGTAGGTCGATAGTTGGACAGAAATCTCTCTACGATCTTTTGTGTTATCCCCTTTCCGTCAGATTTTCGCAGGGCATTTTTGAATATACTAACGAAGCGTTTGGTTTGGCTGTTTAATTGATAATGGAACGATGGCGTTCGGACTTGAGTAGTCCCATTTTGTCGACAAAATTATGTGAACGAGGAGGACATAAACTGTCCCATTATCAGTAACTAATTATCTCAAGTAGCCCAAATGGGCTGAATATTTGTCGTAGCCTTCATATTGTAGAACCTACAGTTGAACTCTCCATTAGAAAATTTTCTGGTCAATCAATGTGCGTATCATTTAACAGAAGATACGTTTGACCATAAAATGAATCTCCAAAGTCTGTACGTATGTGTTGCTACAGTGTCTGTGATATTGGCCGTGAATCTTGCTGTTTTTTGCAGTAGTTTCGTCACTAGTGCGCACTCGGTACGGGAGCGCTGTTGCTACAGAGGATATCTAAGTGAGGTCAGTTCACATAACTCCGTGCTAACGCTTTCACTTGGTTTGTTGCATGATGTTATGCATAAAGTTGTTGGAGTATTACTGGTTGGAACGTTTTCAGGATTACTATGCATCCAGCATACAGGAGGCAGTCGTTGGCAATTGAAAGAGGTCATTTGCGTTGGTAGAACTGCTGGAGCTGAAGTGTGTCTTAGAGGGCCACCCATTTACATGAAACTTTATCAGATACCAAATGGCAAGCGAGTATGCTTAAAGTCATCGATGAATGTTAATAGTTGGGGTTCTCTGGACTCATCAGCTGCTTCCGCTCGAAGATGAGCTTGGCAAAAGTCTAGTTTTACGAAACATCTACCACCATTTAGCTTGGCAAACAGATCTTCAAGAACCATTAACTGATATTTATATGTATCCAACGGAGTATTTAAACGGGTAGCAAAATCAGCACATGTGCGCATAGTTTGATTAGCTTCTTTGATCACCTAAATAGATGCTGCCAATAAAGAGTTGTTAACTGGTTGGATTATGCCAGCTTGTCGCAAACGATCAATTTACTGGTCGACTAGTTTAAGTGTACCATAAGGTACAGGATGTTTCCGTCGGAAAGTGAGTTTGGCATCTGCTGTTACTAGCAAATGAGCTTTCATTTTCGTTCAGGAACCCAGTTTATTATAGAAAACAGGAAATTTATTCCTTAGCTTCTCAACTAATTTTCCGCTTATCGTCTTTGACAATAGTTTGTTGCCTCCTGAAGAACATAATCGGTTAACATGAATATCCATTAATCTACGTCTTTCTAATAAATTTAGACCAAGAAGATCATGGTTAGGACGCTCGGTTAGATAATACAGTTCAATAGAAGTAACAAAATTTTAAAAAAACATCACATTGTATTATCACTAAGTTTTTAAACACCACCAAATACATTTTGAGCAGTCTTGTCAGTAGTAGTTCTTTTGATGAGTTATACGTTTCTCTAGATGTAACGGTGATATTCGATACAGCCTCCATCTGCAGACATATTGGAATGCAAGGTGTGATATATTTTCTTTGAATATCACAGTCCATTGTAAACACGTTTACAATAGAAAGTGACTTAATTTCGGATAACCTCATTTTATCTCCAGGATACGTACGTTTCTTTTTGAACAAGAATGTACGTTTCGTTGGACAATGATCTTCTTTGTGTTGACGTCTACTACACACTTAGCATTTATGCTTCTTGAATGGACAGAATCGTACATAATGATACACACTGCATGACCAACAAGCAGTAGTTGGTTTGTCAGGAATTGTCTTGTTTTCGCTCAGCAAATTGGCTGAATATGGACCAGTCGCCATACGAGTTTGTAATCATGTTTTGAGCCTGCCTCAATCAAGACTCTATCGTGTTAACATCCAATTATTTCTAAATCAGAATTATCGTAAATAATCCGAATACTTCATATATGACTAATTACGTTTATGTTAAATTTCTTGTTTTATGACTTTTATAGTGGTAGCTTATTGGTTGTAACATTCAGCTTCCAACTATTAGGTCACAGCTTTTGACTTCGTATCTTTTTGGGCTTGGACAACTAGTTAGTATGACTAGCTTGAGTGTATCCGAGATCTAATTACATATTATTATTAGTGTCATTGTTATTATTCAGACAAATTTGTAAAATTTCCTATCGACATCCTGCAATCAGTATTTAATGAGAACTAGATTCTGAAATTTTCTGTAATACAACTAATCTATGATTAACACAAGTAGGTCTGAGCAAATAATTATTTTTACCAAGTAGTAGTATTACTTATAGCTCATACTTATTTGCAGATAGTGGAAATGACCTAGATAGTACATTTATAGATAATAGCATTTGATTTGGTTCGGTAATCCACTTATTAATAATTTATCAACATTTCCATTTGACTTATCATATAAATAAAATTCTTGGTTGTTATCAGTAACGCTTCCATTCCTTGATAGGTATTTTATATATAGTATTTTCGGTCACTTTTTGTCAATTTAGTGGAGGATTTTTTGCATGTTAGTGTGCAATTTTAACCATAGATTTCATTTCAAACGTCTCCAACTGATTTCTGTGAGCATGTTCAGTTTAGCGAACCTCAGGATGTAAAACACAAATATAGTAAAACCCAGAATTTAATATGAGATCTTTAATATACGGCTCTCACTAAATGAATAGAAAATGCCCAAAATTGTTGGATACATCTCCTACATACCTTGGAGTTATTGTGGACAACCTCAGTCAGATACGTTCTAAATTTCGAATAAAAATGTTTTAGCTTTGGATTATTATTATTATTATTATTATTATTATTATTATTATTATTATTACTATTATTATATTCAACTTTATTTCAAAACAGGAAGTTGAACCAATGGCTCGCGAGTCTGATAATATTCATGTAGCTGCTTTAGCGCTAGCCGTCGAATTGCCTATTTATGTAGAAAATTGTCAACAGTCAGGTGAATTGAATCGTATTGAATTTCCTGCCCATAGTGATTTGATAAACATTAATGAAGGAAGCAGTAGCGATGATAGTGTTAGTGCTGAACAAATAGTATGTAGTGAAAATGACTCGCTTACTAATAATCATCAAAGATATAACAATCCTCCAGTTACATTGTTGTATAGACCAGGTCATTATGATATATTATATCCTAATTCAAAACAATAATTAAACAAGTTGATAAGTGAATTTTCATTATGTACCATTCATAATCAATATTGCAGTAGATTACTGTTTTTGGTGTTATACTTTGTAACTTAGATTAATTTTTGATGATGACTTGTCATTTATGTACGTATTTCTGCGTATTCCTTTTCTTTGTTTTTGTAACAATGTTTTGCATCAAACACAATTCGATCGACAGAACAATGTTGTTGTTTTTTTTTTGAATCCTTTTTTTGAAGTTGCGTAGAATACTTATATTCTTCCTTTACTTGACTGCACTTCACTCCACATGCAAAACAAATCAGAGTAAGCTATGCGCAAGATATATTCCAAAAAATTAGAATAACTGTGTACACTAAAAAGAACAAAAGTTTGTAAACAGTTTACATAATGAACATTTAGTTTATCATTTTAAGTATACAAGATTCGATAATACGAAAAGTAATAAGTTAGTGTATTAACATTATATGTCGTAAAGAAAAGAAGCTATAGAAACAATATCTATCCGAAAAAAATTATTCAGTCAAAGACCTAGTAAATGCAGAATAGTCAAAGTTAATAAAAAACACATCATTATATATTATACTTAGTCAAAAATAATAACAAACAAAATAAAACTCAAACAAAAGGTCAACGACACTGCACTTGCATCAATTCGATTTTTTCACATACAACTATTCCCCTGGTATATTGCATACCATCATTTGTAGTCGACCACCAATTGAAAGTGCAAACGACTCACCAACTCATTCACTACTATTAGTAGATCGAAAGTAGCAGAAACATCAAGGAAAACTACTAATGCTACCACTATTATTTCCATGTTTACCACTGCAGTGATCACTACGACTACATCGACAACTACGTTTACGTTTTCTTCTACTAATATCGATATCATCAACATTACTACCAGCATCAATACCATATGCGTGCAAGCAATTGGACGTTGTGCAGTCATCGACTCACCAATTGCTCGTGTCTGACATATGTGTAAATTGTATGAGACGATCGGAGAATGAAGGGTGAAGTCAGCAAAGCCTGAAACTCAATGTAACATGGTTTAATGCTGTCGACTTCATTATTGTGACGCTTCGTGTGGTGTTTCGTTTCGTACGCTTGACATTTAAGCCGTTGAAACTATTGATTGTATGCTTGGTTCAGTTGAGTAATGTGGAGGATTGCGACGAGAGAGATAGAGAGAGAGAGAGAGTGTGTGTGTGTGTGTGTGTGAGGTTGTGGTGGTGGTTGTTGTGG